>CATKHJ010899435.1:0-36027 GCA_949750685.1 Vernicia montana
TAACTTGACCGTCGGAGTGGCTTTGCTAGGCACCCCGCCTAGCCCACTTGACTTTTGTTTCTTCTTACAGGTCGTATAAGTTCTATTCCAACTCAACTAAAGGTGAACTATTCTGAACGACCTCACCTCGCTTAGAATCAGCTTCATCATTTTCCTTTATGGATTTTACCTATTGTATTTTCAATTCATGTACTGATCTTAGGCTTTCAGTCTTATAAATGCGAATTTACTTTCTTTGGGGAAAAAAAAAATTCCCCAGAAAGGTAATTCTAAAGCCTCATCAAATGTTCTGTTTGTGGGGTGGTATATCCTAGAGTGTGTGTGATGTAATTGGGCTTTTTTTTCTCTTTTTCTACAAAAAATAAAAAAATAAAAAAATGATAAGTATATATTCAAATATGAATTTCTCCTCAATACTTGAATAAAAAAATAATAATTTTTTTTGCAACAAAAAAAAAGTAATAATAATTTATGCATGAGGTATTTTAAAATATATATAATATATCTTATAGCCTTGTATAATCTCTCTTATTTTCGTTTTTTGAGAGTTTATTTATTATATAAACTTTCTCAATCCTTAAAAAAGAAGATATTCATAAAAAAAATAATTTTTTTTAGATATTTCATTAAATATGAGATTTTATTTTATGGGATTTTATACATTTTTATTCAATCAAATAATGAATTTTATTTAAAATTCATCAAAATTTTAAAAAATATTTAAATCCCTCAACAAAAAAAATAAAACATAAACTGATATTATGATCTGCCTAAAATAATATAACAACAAAAGGGAAATAAAAAAAAATGAATAAATCAAGATATAGCAGAGCAAGTGTAAAATTAAAATTATACTATTATATATTGATCCAGGAGATTCTATTAATAAGTCAAAGAACAACCTCTATTTAATTCATTCATTGACTCACAGTACTGTTATGTGCATATATACATACACTTAATTACTTAATTAATAATTAATTAAGTTGATTTGATACTCAAATACCGCGAATCTCGGGCCTCATATTTCGCCATTCAGTATCAGAATCCAAGTTATGGCTGTTTTTGTAGATCTTATGTCGATTAATAATAAATCTTGATTTTACGATTTAATTGACACGTTATCAGATATTAATCATAAATTCCAGCTACCGAACTACGTGGCAATACATGATAAAACAGCTCTATGTGACAGCTTTCTCCCAAACTTTTTTATTGTTTGATTAATCGTTAATTTTCGTTCGATAGGCAATAGTTGGATTTTTTTTTATTCAATATAAGATTTTTTTTTTATTTGTGTCTTTTTAAACATTGATTTGATATAATTTTTATTATTTTTCATTTATTTTGTATGTTTTATTATTTCTTTATGAAATTTAATAAGTATTTTTTCATAAATATTTATAGTGAATTTAATTGTAATAAGTTGGTATGAAAAAATAAATCTCAATATATATTTGAAATTTTAAATATGACAATATCGAGTTTGTAGCAATAAAAAAAAGATCAACTCACTTTACAAAGAGTTTAGTTTCAATATTTACAAACAAGCAAAATTTGATTGGCTAAAGACTAATGTTAGAGAGATCAAACAAATAAATATGAGTTGTGTAGTGAAAGATTACGAGTAAATAATATGTTTCTAGATATTTTAATTTTTAATATCTATTAATAATATTATTTTATTTAAAAAAACTACGTGGCAATACAATATTGCTTGCTGACACATCTATAAAAAAAAATAGTATTAACCAAAAAAAAAAAGCAAGAATTAAAAAAGTATAATTAAATGAAATATTGTTTAATTGGAAAAATAAGTTTATTTTTCATTTTATTATTTGAGTTATTCATTAGAGTTTATTTTTTGCTAACATTGTAAAGATATATAATATGTAAAAAATATTTACAAAAGTCTCGTATGAGAAGGAAATTATTATTGAAAATAAGTGTGAGTAAAAAATTTTATATTAAAAAACATGTATATGAATGTTGTATTTAATATCTTAAAATTTAAAATTTATATGTACGGTTTATTCAATCATTTTATAATACTTTTTTTTTATATTTTTATTTAACTATAAAATAATATTATAAATGAATTTTTATGCATCAATAATTTTATATAAAATTAGATCATTCACACTATAATTAAAGAATTAAAAAAAAAATTCTATTGTTGATTTTTCAAGTGGATAATTTGATCAATGCACTCGATACATATGAAAATAGTATACATTCAAGTGATAATAATATCACGCTAAAAACATTTAAGCTAGTATTAATGGTTTTTGAAAATTATACCAAATGTCTTGTTTATATTGAAATTCAGATATATATTATAAACGAAATTTCCAATATTTGAATTTCTTTTCTATATTACAAAATAGGTATTTTTCTCAAAGTTACTATAAGCATACTATATATGAGTAAACAATACCAGAACTATCCATTTTGTTGTACAAGTGAACATGCACAATGAATTATTGTTGAACACGGTATTTTACCGATGTGTGTGGCTGAGCTAGGGTTTGAAGATAGGAGATTACTCTATATATATATTTTTTTCCGGTGGATCACGAGTATTTTTGAAAAAATTTATACGTCAACCAATATTAAAATTTTTCCCTAAGCAAATTATGTTTGATTTATATATTTAAGAATTACTCTTTTAAATGCTAGTTTTAAAAATTAATTTAGAAATACATTAGACGAGAGAAAATAGTAATTTTGACCTAGTACTAAATATGATTAAAAACCAATATCTTATAATTCCTTATTTTTCTTTCATACAATTCATTTATAGATAAATTTATTTAATTTAATTTAATTTGTATCAATTATTCTTTTATTAATTCCAGCAATTGGTAATAAAATCCTCATATGCGTGTGTGTGTATGGGGAAGCCCTTCTAGCTCTAACAAAATTGTACTTGTTTTTGTTGCATCTATGGTATACACATTGCAGAGTTTATGACATTTGGACCCACAACAAACGAGAAGCTTGAATTCCACACTATGAATTAAATGGAAGAGGAAAAAGAGAAAATAGCTATACATGTGAGTAAAAAATATTCATTTAATTAGTTTACCTAAATAGATTTTGGCAAAAAAAAAAAAAAAAAAAAAATGAAGTTTACCTAAATAGATTTGGTGGGTAAATCACTTTGAAAATCATTAAATTTTGAGAATTTTTTTTTTAATGTAATCACTAAAATTTAATTTGTTGTAAGTAAATATCGATTTTTTTTTTTTTCAATCAACGGTTACTTGAAAATTTTTAGCTAAAATTTCATTAGCCCAACTATATGACTCAACACGTCATTTCGGATCCATGTTATATGAGATTTATACTATGCATGGATGGAGTTTAAATAAAGGGGAAGGGAGGGGAATGAAGGGAAATTGATAATTATTTTGTTTGGCTTTAATTTTTTTTATAATAAGAAGAAAGGAAGAGAAGGGAATAATTCAACTTCATTCCTCTTATATAAGTTGAAATTGATTACATCTCAAATTAGGGTGTAAAAAATTTCAACTATTGGAGAGAGTTTATATTATATGTATTTTGTCATTTTTACTCTTAATAGTTTATATTACTTACATGTTCTATTTTTTATTTATTTTGTATAATCTTGTCTTTTACAATTATAATTTTCATCCCTTTACTTCCATCCAAATAAAATAATACTATTTATCCTCATTTCCTTTTATTAATCAAATTTTAATACGCCAAACAAAATAAATTGAAATTTTCTCTCTTCTCTTCTCCTTCACGCTTTGTTGCCATGCATAGTATTAGTGATTATATTAGAAACACACCTAAAGTTTAATAATTTTTGAGATCATTTATATTTTTTACTTTTCGATTTTTTTAAATTTTTTTTATTCAAAATATTCTTTCAAGTGAAAATATTTTTTTATTTTTTTTTAATTTTTCATAAAATTCAAACAATAAATTTTTCTTAAAAATCAATCTATGAATGCAAAATCATTGGTTACTTTTTTATTCAAAATATTCTTTTAATTTTTTAAATAAAAATATTTTTCTAATTTAAACTTACTAAATTATAATATATTTTTCTAATAGATTAATGACTATTAAATTTATTAGATGACTTTAAGAATTTATATAAATTATTGTATAGAAGACAACAACTCAATGATTAAAATTTAAGATATATTAAATGTTCTTATATTCAAATCAATAAACAACTTATTTAAAGTTTAACGTGACAAAATAATTATTTATTTTCTTTCTAAAATTTAAATTAGAAGAATATTTTCACTTAAAAAATTAAAAGAATATTTTGAATAAAAAAAGTAACTAATGTTTTTGAATTCATAGATTTATTTTTAGGGAAAATTTATTATTGAAATTTATGAAAATTAAATAAAGTTGAAGTTAAAATAATATTTTCATTTAAAAGAATATTTTGATAAAAAAAATAATTAAAAGAATATTAGTGAAAATAATTAAAAGAATATTTTTAATTAAAAAATTAAAAGAATATTTTGAATGAAAAAAAATAATTGAAAGAATCAAAAGGCAAAAATATAGCTGACTTAAAAAAATAACTAAACTTTGAGGTTTTTCTAATGTGCCACTAAAATTCATCTGACGTGGATTTTATGTGGTGTGTTGAGTCAGATGCAAGAGGTGACGTGTCATGTAACGTCATCCAATCTGATGAAATTTTAACTGAAAACTCTTATGTGACATTCAATTGAAAAAATAAATAAAAATTTAAGTATTCGCCTGTAATAAATTAAACTTTAGTGATCAGTTAAAAAAAAAAATTCAAATTTTAGTATTTTTAGAAACATTTACCCTAAATTTGGTATTAAATTGACCCACATTGTCCAAGTCCACACCCTGGCGGCTTAACACCATGGCTTGAGACCCCTTTAGTCTCGAGTTCGACTCTCAAAGGTGGCAAATGATAATTTGTTGGTTTATCTTATAAACTTGAATTTACATGAGTAAATATCTTTGGACACCACAGTATCCATTGTATATTAGTATAAATATAAAGAGATTTTATCTAATAAAAAAAAATTTCCAAATTGAAAAATATTCCCCATGTCTGCATGTGCTATAAATGTAGAGAACTAACTAGCTTGCAATTTGCATATTGTCACATTTATAATTCGAAAAGGATCACAAATGTATAAAAACATATTTAACTGATCATGATGTGAATTGCCAATCAGGTGTGCTATGGTTGGTTTTTCATCATTTTTAAAGGTATAAAAATTTGATTCGAATCTTTTCAATCATAAAAAATTATCTCAAATTTAATGAAAAATGTTAAAAGGAAAGACTACCTACTACCGTATTTCGATTTATTAAATTCCAACTCTTATGCAATGTGACAAATTGAAAGGTAAGAAAATATTCTTAAGTGAAAAGGGCAATTGCGGCAAATGGGCGATGCAAGCTTGCTTGCATTGTGTTAAATTCCCATCAAAGGGAAAAACCACTATGACCCACTTGGATTTAGGGAATTTCCTAATAGGAAAGCTACAAAACCACGCGGTTTCACTTTCAAGCCACAAAAAAACAGCCTTTCAAGCTTGAAGCAATTCAGCCTCACATGCATTTGAATTTATAAATTTTATTTTATTTATAAAAAAAAATTCACTATTACTTTTATAATTAAAACTACTCTTTATGTAACCCTAGCAGTTTATGGTCCCCTCCTACTTACAGTGTGTGTGTGTATGTGTAATGTGTTAGTTGTAAGACTATTAACGGTGGCTAAATAGCCCTGCCCACTTTTCTATAAAACCCTCTTCACCCCTGCCCATTTTTCTACACTCAACTGCCTCACATTTCCTCTGTTTTTCTGCTTGCTCTGTCTCTACCTCCCTCTCTCTCTCCAAGATCCAATCTTTATGTAATAATATTGTCTCTGTTCCCTTACATTTTCTTTATCAACTTTCTTTAAGTGAACCCATGTGAAGAAAATTGCTAATAATTTGGTTCAATTAATTCTTGTGCAGGAAAATGGCTTTTCTTGGGATTTTCTTGGTGGGTTGTCTTGCAATGTTCTCCTCTGTTAATGGGTATGGTGGTGGTGGGTGGATTAATGCTCATGCAACATTTTATGGAGGTGGTGATGCTTCTGGCACAATGGGTATGAACATAAATGAAGAATCTTTAATCTTTTTTGATAAATTTTAAATCTTTTTAGAGAAACCCATTTGATTAATTTTGGTAATTAAGATTAAAAATTGGTTATTGCTTGCAGGTGGGGCTTGTGGTTATGGAAATCTTTACAGTCAGGGGTATGGAACAAACACTGCAGCTTTAAGCACAGCTCTGTTCAACAATGGGTTAGGTTGTGGATCTTGCTATGAAATTAGGTGTGTAAATGACCCAAAATGGTGTCTTCCTGGCTCCATTGTGATCACAGCCACTAATTTCTGCCCTCCAAACAATGCCTTACCTAACAATGCAGGAGGCTGGTGCAACCCTCCTCAGCACCATTTTGACCTCTCTCAGCCTGTTTTCCAACACATTGCTCAATACAGAGCTGGGATTGTTCCTGTGTCCTACAGAAGGTAAAAAAAAGAAGAAAAATGGGGCCCTTAAGTTTTGGGTCCTATTCTCTAATTAATCTTTGTTTCTTTTTGTTAATTGGTCTCTCTAATTAATTTTGGGGGGGATTTTCGTAGGGTACCCTGTAGAAGGAGAGGAGGCATAAGATTCACAATCAATGGACACTCTTACTTCAATTTGGTCCTAATCACAAACGTTGGAGGTGCTGGTGATGTACATGCAGTAGCCATCAAAGGGTCAAGATCTGGTTGGCAATCAATGTCAAGAAACTGGGGTCAAAATTGGCAAAGCAACAATTATCTCAATGGACAAGCCCTTTCATTTAAGGTCACCACTAGTGATGGCCGTAGTGTGGTCTCCTACAATGTTGCTCCTGCCCACTGGTCCTTTGGCCAGACCTTCTCTGGTGCCCAATTCCGCTAGGCTGCTAGGGTAACCTCCCTACTATCTAGGATATTATATTATATTATATTATATAATATATACTTTGAGTATCATAAGTAGTATTAGTGTGACTTTAGAATACTAGGGTATATATATATACTGTGTCCGAAAGGATATAGGGGTCAGTTTTTGGCCCTCTTGGGTCAAAATGAGAAAAAGGGCTTATTTTAAAAGTTGCCCTTAATTTCTTATTTTATTAGGGTAATTGTTTGTGGTGTCCTATTGGAGGGACCTTTTTTATTAGTCTGAAGGGTCTTTTCATTTTTCCTTCTGCTATATTTCAAAAAAAAAAAAAAAAAAAAGGAAAAAGTAGAAGATGGCAGAGGTGGACTCTTATTACCACCCGCCATGAGTATTTGAATAGTTTGTTTTGTCTTCTTGTTTTTTTACCCATTTATTGGGGGAATGATGTTTGTAATCAACTTTAGGTGAATTATGCCTTTTGTTGTTTATGTTTTAAGTTGATGAACTATATGAGATTAAAATGTAAATTCACTTTCTATCTACTATTAATGGAAGTTAAAAAAAAATATTTATTAATATTAGTGTTTGTTGTTTTTTTTTTTCTTTCTATATATATATATATATATATATTTTCTACTTACAAGCTTCTATTCTGTAAATCTTTATATGAATTTTTTTAACGAGTGACTTTATAATATTGATTAAGAGCGATTATTTCGAATAATATATGATTATAAAATAATTATTTAATGTAAATATAATTAAATTAATATAAAAACAAATAGAATGAGAAAAAATAAAAGATTTTATTTTATTTCGTTACAATTACTTAATATCAAGTAATAGGTCAAAATTTCTTAGGGCGCAAATCATTATGAAGATTAGTATGAAGAATTGTATTATCATTGATGATAAATTTTTATTTTCAATGTTAAAAATATATTAATGAGTTTCAATATTAAAAATATATTAATGAGCCCGCCTTGATATTAAAATTAATTTTAGATTGAATGATCACTATGAGCGTTTAATAGAATAGGAGTTGTCTTCAAAAATTGAAAAGTGTTGCATTTGGAGTTAAATTTATATAAAAATAAATAAAATGCTTAAAAACATTTAGTTTCAATTGGGCTAAATATGGGTTTTTAATGCTTGACATCATCCAAATGCCAGGCTAATTAAGCCTTTTTAAATGGCCCAACTTCTATTGGCAAGTGCCACTTTACCCAATTATATTCCATATTATAATTATGTTGTAAACTTGTAATCAAATATCATCACTACCCATTTGAAATCCACATAACAAGCAAGAAAACCTAATCTTGCCATTATTATTTTTGTTTAATGTAAACCCTCAAACTAAATAGGAAATTTAGAAGGTATTTATCAGAAATTGCTTTGATTGCTGGAAAAAAATATATCATATCTTTGGCAGAATTTACGTAAGGTTATAAAGTTTCTAAACAAAGAATCAAAAATTGATATATCATATCACAAGTTGGAATATAGTCTCTGAGAATAGGTAATTGAGAAATATATATAACAAAACAGAAAACAATATAGTCTATAATCAAGATTTTGCCCTTTAATCTTATAGATTAGGGAATTCAGTGACTATTATTATTATTAACTCCTACAATTATCCAATTCTCGGTTATTAAGGGATAAATTACCACTAGACAATGCTCTGCCTCTGCGAGTGCGGAGACAAATATAAATTTGTTAAAATAACAAATAATAGTTATAAGTACATTCCAATTAGTTGAGCTAGTGCATGTAATTATAATATGGATAGAGTTATGGTCCCTCTTGATATCCTCTTCAAATAAGATGGGATTGTTTGGATAAGTGGATAGAGTTTTTGGAATGATTTGTTTTGATCTTAAAGTTTTTAGTAAAATTTGAAACATTATTTTAAATCTTAAATCATTAATAATTTAAAATTATAGTTAAATTAATGAAAGCCATATTTTTAATTATTACTTCTCTGTCTCAAATTGATAGTCTCAATGACAAAGGGAAGATGATATCAAGAGGGACAATAACCCCTTAACTTCTAAGATATAAAATTTTTTAATTGTAAAATTATAAAAATTTAGTCTTATATTATATTTGCTCTCTTATTTTAGGTGAAAATTTTTCTTAAATATATAAAAATTAGCTTAATTATATATATTATTTTGATGTAAATTATTATTTAAGAAAGTTGGCCTTCATAAAAAAAATTTATCTCTCCGTCCACTAGTCCTTTTTCATCTATCCTAAAATTTAGTCCACTTTCCATTTTTAAATATTAGTTTTATAAAGAAATCCCTATATTACTTTTTGTTAGTTGTATAATTAATCAATTATATTAAACAAATAGTGTTGGCTCCAAGAAGAGGCCAGCTAGGCGGTTGCCTAAGGCCTCCTCAATGAGGGGACCTCACATTTTTAATTGAAAATTTTACACACCAAAAAAGAGAAGAGTATAATTTTTTTCTTCTTAGATTTAATTTAGTATTATTTGGTTTCATTTGGTGTCATGCATATATGAGTTGGAGTTGCTTAATTTATTAGATTTTAATAATAATTTATTTGTATTTAAAAATTAATTATTATATTACATTTTGGATTTATTGAATTTATTAGATTTTAAATTTATTAAAAATATATTTATATAGATGGATGAGTGATTGAATGCCTCATTTTTTAGAATTGCATAGGCCCTCCAAAATGTCAGAGCTGGCCTTGTAAACAAAGTGTATGAAACTAATATGTTATTATTAAAGAGTAAGGGTATTTTAAGAAATTTACATGATATTAACTAATTTTCTTAATATGTGCATAAAAGCGAAGTAGTTTATCAATTTGGGACGAAAGAAGTAATATTTAGTTCTCAATTCTCAATTATTGTTTGCTTACCAGATCAAGATGATGTTAGGTAAAACTGAAAATTTAAATATTGAATTTTAAGTGCTGAATAAAATAAGTGATATAATTTTTAAATCATAAAAATATTTAAAAATCTAATCACTTATTATATTTAGTACAAATTTTAAGTTAAAAATTTTAACTTATCATTTTAAGTGATTTTTAACCCCCTTTTTTTTTTAGAAATAAAAGGAATCTTTCATTGATTAATAAATACAATTTAAAACAGATAAATAAATTTGATTGCTTTCAAAAAATATATACAAATTTTGTTATAAAAATGAGCTTTTCCTCTTAGCTTTATTGATCGTGTTGACGGAATAATTGTATACAGCATTTTGACTGCGTTTGACACATCAACAAGAAACACATTCTATTCGGTGGCTATACTGAGTCACAAATTGACTTCATTGTCGTTTGATGAGTTTTTAAACGAATATGATCTTCTAAATATTATACTCAAATTCCTCCTAACTCCCATGACGGAAGACAAATAAACTCCTATAAAGGAAGACAAGCAAACTCCTACCAAGAAATACAAAATAAAAAACTTATTAAATCTCATAAAAAATATAACAAAACCTAGATTCATGTCTAAAAAGACACAGATTAACTGATATTTTTATTAAAAAAAAAAAGAATCACTACTAACCGAATGAAAGTCGACGGTGACTCAAACAGTTTTTATTGAATGATTTTTAATTTAATTGAGACTTTTAAAGTAAACGTTACTAAATAACTTAAAATGATTAAATGTTAAAAATTTTAATTTTAAATGTTAAATGACATTATAAAACCCCTCTAAGAACTAATATTTAATCATTGATCTCTAATCGGTAACTATCAGCCCGTTTAGTTCACAAATTCGTAAATCTTATAATTAGTAAATAATAAAATTAGTAATCCTACTGGATAGAAATTACTAAAAACGTGGAAATTTAAGTTTTAGATAACACTAATTTCATTTAATATTATATATTAATATTACGACTTAATTAAATAATTTTGTATACTAAACAAATTGCTAATATTTAATTATCGGCTCTCGAACCATTGCCACCACAAGTCTAAATTTTCTCTTTGGTCCATCGTAAATTTAAGGAAAAGGTTTGAATTTTTGAATTTTTATTTTTATAGAAAAGAGTATTCAACCAATGATGATATAAATTTTTTAAAATAATTTGAGAATTGTAATACATTTTCTTTTAAATTCGACTGTAAATAACTCTAAAAATCAAAATAATATATATAAAAACAGAAATTAAAATATTGAATATAACTTAAAAAAAAAAAAGAAGAAGAATATTTATTTATTATTTTTAGCAGTTTCTGCTGTGTACACATTTAAATTCTAATTACATTAATTGGTTAGTACTTTTTTTTTTTTTTTTTTTTTTTTTTGCCAAATCATTAATTGGTTAGTACATGGATGGTGACTTTGCATTCAATTGTGAGTGAGAATCTCTGATAGTTTTAACCCATATGAAAATGTCCTTATTGGACCCTTATTTTTGATTTTTTTTTGTTTTTAGAAATTCAATACAAATTAATTCACTGAGCATTTATAATATATATATATTAGAGTGATGGTTGAAAATTTTAAAATTAGTCAGTTTTGTACTTTGTTTGGCAGTGGGTGCAGGCATGAATTCAAATAAAAAATTGCTAAGACATTTCATATCAATGTCCTTCTGTTTGTCCCTTAGCTTCCTAGTCTCTTTCTGTGCAGATTATGCTCAAGATTCATATCTATTTACTATGTGCATCAGAGAATCTGAGCTGGGAAAAATCAGATATATATTAATATTATTTGTTGTTTGTCATTTTAATTTAATTTAATTTATCTTTTGGTTAGTTATGAGAAAATCTCATGGGAATCTAACCCCCATGTGCTAAATTATTCGCTGATAAAATTGGATCAAAATGAGTGGTGCAATGGGATTCTGAAGATAATAAATGGATGGTTTAATTGTTCACTTGTTTTATCAAATTAATTACTCATTGAGATTTTTTCAACAAAAGTGTTCTGAGATGTGAGTACTGATTAAGAAACCATTATCTTTTATATATATATATAAAAGCTGACTCTTAAAAAGGATTTTAATAATTTATTTATATATGGCATGACTATTTTTTTTATTTTTTTTTTGGCGTTTGTTTATTTTGAAGGATTTTAAAGATAAATTTTATAAAATTCATGAATTATAATTTAATTTTTTATTTGATTTGAAAAATTGAATTATATTTTAAAATTTTATTAAAATTTATGATGCTCCAAAATCTTTAAAAATGAAGAATTTAAAAATTTACATGGAATGTGGACTTTTTATTCTATAAATTTAAAATTTATCATGTCAAATGAGACCTTTATGGTACGTTTGGATGATAAGAATTTGAATTTTGAATTTAAATTTGAGTCAAACCTCTTGTTTGGATTATTAATATTGAGTGAATTTGAATTTGATTCAAATATTTAATAAAATCTATCAAGTTTAAAAACTTACCCTATATTTAGGAGCAAGTGAAAGTGAGGGTGAGAAAAAGTGGGGGGAGAAAGTGAGGGGTAATGGTAATTTTCCCTTCTTTGGGAAAATAAGAGAAATATATGAGAAATTGAAAAAGTACAAAATTTATCGCTTGGGCTCACCATCACAAAATCACCCCAATTTAGAGAAAAAGAGAGAAGAATTTTACTTTGATTATTGAGCTTTTTAAATCAATTTACATATTTACTCTCATAAGACTTTTTTTTTTTACCTATGAATTTTGTATATGAATTAACATAATTGTAATTTTAAATATTTAAAATTTACTTTTATTAAAATTTATTTTTTAAATATAATAAAATTTTATTCTTTTTCATTTTCTCTCCCTCAACTTTAACTCATTTTCAAACAAGAATAGTGAAAATTAATTTTCTCCTCCCTCACTTTCTTTCCCCTAATTTTCTCCCCCTTCATTTTTCCCTCTCACCCATTTCCTTCCCAAACAAAGGTTTAATATTTCAAATTCTCTTTTTTAACTAATTATTTCAAATCTATTCTTTCTATCTTAAACTTAAAATCTGTATTTTTTTTTTTTCAAATTTCAAATTTTTTACACTCTCCAAACAATTGATTTATAAATTTATAAATTTCAAATCATATATTTGAAATATAATATTTCAAATCTAAATCCATACATTCAAACGCAACATTAAATAATTTAATAACATGTGACAAACCAATATTTTGTAAAGAATTTTATATCTAAACCCAAAAATTCAGGCAAAAAATGAGTAAAAAGTCATGTTTCTTATTTTAAATAAACTCATAAATTATAATTTAAGAAATTACAGTAGTTTTTTTTAATATAAATGGTCATATAATATCTATCATTATTTGTCTCTTTTCACACTCTAAGAAAATAAGTGAGCAATACAATAAATTTCTATATTTATGTAAAAACAAATAAAGTTTGCAAATAAATATTAATGAATTTATATTTTTATCCTTATTAAAGTAAACTAATATAAAATAAAATATAATATTTTTGCACAAATATATTACGCCACATAAAATAATAAAGAGGTTATATAAATATCGGTGATAAATTTTGCATTTCCTAAATAAAATTATTGGTTTAGACTTTAAATTAAATGAGAAGAATTTATGAGAAATGAGAGGCCTTATTATTATTGTATAGTTGATTATTATTATTTGAAATAAAATGTATATTTCATTAATAACGATTAATCAGTACAACTTGAAACAGAAAAGTAAATTTAATTGCGTTTAAAAAATATATATAATATTATAAATATGAGTTTTTTCTCTGAATTTCATTAATCGTGTTGACGAAATAATTGTATACAGCACATTGGTTGCGTTTGGTATATCGGCAAGAAACACATTTTACTCGGTGGCTATACTAAACCACAAATTGATTTCATTGTATTTAAATGAGTCCTATCTTCTAAATATCAAACTCAAACTTCTCCCAACTCCCATGATAAAAGACAAACAAACTCCCATAAAAAGAAAACGAATAAATTTTCATAAAGGAAGACAAAATAAAAACTTATTAAATATCGGGATAACAAAACTCATAAAATAAATGACAAACAAACTTAAATTCATGTCTAGAAAAACACAGATTTACATATATTTCTTATTAAAAACGAAAACACAATAAAGAAAAATGAACCATCGCCGACCGAATGAAGGTCGATGGTAGTTCAAATAATAAACTTTAGAAAAAACTAAAAAATAAGTTGAGAGAAAAGACGGCTAGAATTTTTTAAGAGAACCCAAATATGATTATTATTATTATTATTATGCCCAAAATTGTATAGTTTTTTTTTGCAAATTCCAAAATTGTATAGTTGATTATTTAAATTACTGTTGTATTGAAAAAGAAATTCTGGAAAGAAAATCACCTTCATTAAGAAAACATAAATGAACTCTTTTGTACATTTACTTAAAAAGAGTGACAAAGGGACAAGATACGTGGCTTCAAATTTGAAAGCAAATACGAAGTTTCTTACAAATGTCAATATGATTTATCCAATGCCGTTGGACTTGACTCTTGTGGCGTGTGATTAATTTCATGGCAGTTCTTTACTTGTAATTGTTTTCATATTAACATCATTCATGAGGTGGGCTTGGTGGAAAAATAAAATAATATTTTATAAAAATTTCAATACCCAATAAACATTTATAAATCTTTTAATTCTTTCATATTTATTTAGGGTAAATATTTATAGAAAAATTATTTGAAATTATAAAAAATAAATTTTACATGAATATATATATATATAAAAAAAAGAAGTTACAAATCATATTAGAAGAAGGAAATTACTTATTTAACTATAATATATATTACATTGATTTAATATGCTGGATGAATTAAATATGATTAAATTTATAAATTTGAAAAATAAAAATAAAATAATGATTGACCATAAATTACAATATATTAAAAATGACTTAAATACTATTACGTAATATATAAATAATTAAAATATATTGTTAAATATTCAAATATTAATAAAATGATATTATGTTAAGAAGTTTAGGTGAATCCTAAGATAGGAATGATAATCGTCCTTTAAAATTTTTAAAATTTTTAATATATATGAAAAAGTGATTTAATTTTTTTAAAAATTAACTTTTACATTTAAATTTTTTAATAAAATTTAATGTCGCTCCTTATGATTAAGAGCTTAAATCTGCGGCTGATTATGATTATTACGTAAAAAAAAATTTTGAAAAGAAACAAAATTATTGCTTTTGAAGATATATATTAAGATAATAAAACATATCTCTATTATGTTAAAAAAAATATTAATTTAAATGAAATAATTAAATATATTGATAAAATTTAAAATTAAAAAAAAAACTAATGATCTATATATATATATATATTAAAATTGTTTATATTTTCAATTATATATATTTTTAAAATAATATCACGTGTTTTTCCAAAAAAAATAATATCACGTGAATTAAAAAATAAAATTTGTATAAAAACTTATGATAATTAGTATTTTCTTTGTAAATGTCTTTGCAAATAAAATAATAATAATAATAATAATAAAATTTAATCACGACTATTGATGAGTCAATTTCATGGGGGGATAACGCAAACAGTGTCAAAAAGCTGAGCCCAAATCTCGAGCCACGTGAGAGTCAATTTTCTTATCTGATCCCTTTCTATTTTATTTTAATTTTTTATTATTTAAAAGTAATATTTTTAATTCTTTAAGTTTTTTTTTATTAATGATTAATATTTTAAACTTTATTTAAAAATTATAAAAATCTTCACTCTATATATATATATATATATATATATATATATATATATATATATATATATATATATATATATATATATTTGCCAAATCTTCACTATATTTTAATTATCGATATTTTACGTTATATAATATTAACATTTTTTAAATTATAATAATAGTATATTTTAATTCCTAAGTTATTTTATTTTAAATCATTAATCTCTCAAAAAATTTATAACTTTTTATTTAAATTAATTTAAAGATTAAAAATTACTAATTTTAAATTTACAAAGATTAAGATGTTAATTCCGATAATAACTTCATAAGTATTTTCTTTTATAAATTTAAGCTAATTAAAATTTAAATATGAAATTTTAATTTTAAAAGAATAAAAAATTTATTGGTTCTTTTAAAAAAAAATAGGTTTTTTTTTGCCAAATAAAATTAATTGGTTAATGAAGTTTAATAGTTTAACATTTTATTACCTCAAAAAAAAAATTTATTTTGCTATTTATTTGAATATATATTTATTTTTATGAGGAACTTATATTAAATATAATATATATATTTTTTTATACTTATGATATATTTTTAAAAATGTAATATTTTTAAAATAAAAAATTTAATAAGTTATATATATATATTTTTAATATTTGTGTAAAAAACCTTTATTTATTTATATGTGGGTCTAGGTATCGGATACGTATTGCGGCACGCAAGTAGTTTTAGGACAACAGCCCCACGTGAGTCGCCGCATATCTCGAGAAACACGTGTAATTTGCTTGTTCCATGATTTACCTCGTGGGACCTCTACATTCTTGCAAAATTATGCGCGGCATTATAAGATGAGCTCGCTCCTATTGTATCTTTTTCGATCGCTGGTTACCAAATTTACTGATTTTGATGAAATTGGTATAATTATAAGTTTTGAACTGTTTTTCAAAATTCCTTTAAAAAAAAAAACTGTTTTTCAAAATTAGGATATAAGAATTTATTTTCAAAAATTCAAAAATAATTGTGTGTGTATATATATATATATATATATATTCTTTTTTTATTTTCAAATTTTTTTATTAAGTCTTTTATATTATAATCATGAATTTTATTTTACTCACAAATATAATATAGTAATAATATATTTTTGGACTAGATAATATACTTCAATTCAAGTTTCTCATTCACTCATATTAAAAATAATATATATTTTTATTTTATATTATGTTGTTTTCTATATTGATTAGAATTAACATTGAATATTAACTTTCAATATTTTAACTCAAATAAGATTTATAAGTATGTTAATTACTATCTTATTTTATTCGGGACTAGTTAAATGAATCTAATTTAAGATAATTTTATAGGATATACTAATCACCTGATCTCACATATAATTAATAAAACATAAATTAAATAAGTGGATGAATATGTTTTTACTGCTAAACTATAATTTCAAGTGATCAATATTAACTTAATTTTGAATTCAAATAATTTGTAATATTAATTTTATACTAAAAATATATTTAATTACATTATATTATGATGTGTTAAATGTAGTCCAAGTGAATATGCCCAAAATTATTCAAAAAATTTGAAGTATTTATTAAAATTTGGTGACGTGCATTATTTCATCATTTACATAATCATAATTGTACCACCCAATTTCTGATGCATGTTGGTAAACTTCATGAAACATAACCTAATTGTTTTCATAGAGAGATTATGACCATAAAACATATTTCGGACAAGTTCTGATATTGCTTTTATTTTTGCTCCCCCAAAGTACCAACTATAGGGCCATAATAACGTCACATATGACCACAGTTAAAAAATTACCACACTCATGACAATGAATTTTCGACTTTATTTTCAATTAGCAGTTGAGAGTCTGTCATTCAAGTTTCTAATTGTTTGTTAAATTTTTTTACAATTTAATGTTTGAAGTTATATTTTAAAATTTAACAGTTATAAAATTGAAATTATAACTAAAATATTACTCTTATGTTCTTTAATAAATGACATTTTAAGAGTTTAATTTTATTTTATATTACTTGACGTTTTCATTTTCTCAATGTACATTAATTTTATTTTTTCAAATTACACCCTTATTTATTCTTTTCCATATTAATTATAACTTTTCTTTATTCAATAAAACATTCTCTGTTCTTAAAGTTTAAGGGTAATATAATCTATTTATCTATGTAAAATGGTTATTTAATACATTATTAATTATTGTGCAAAAATCTTAAACCACATTTATTTAGAAACGAAGAGAGTGAAATTTAAATTTTTTAACTATTAATATTTGAGCTTTCAATAATTTATTGCTAATCATTATCCGCAATTATACATCATTAATCACTAAATGATAATCACAACCATTAAATCAAATACTATTTTCGTTCATAAATTATAGTTCACTTTTGTTTTGACATAAAAATTAAAGATTTGTATTTCTTTTACTATTTTACCTTTATTATGACTCTTAATAGTATTAATTTTTTTTTTTTTTTGAATTTTAGGAGAGGAAATTTAATATCAGTGATGATAAGGGACAAAATATACCGAATTAGGTTATGAAGTAAGTTGGGTCCGGCTCAATCTAATACATTTAAAAGCCCCAATAAGGGTAAAAATCAGGCCACCATGGAATGGAGTTCGTTTCCATGTAGGAAACTGAAAACATGCTGAATACCATTCCAAATCCGAACCGGTCAAAGAAATCTATATTCAATTCATGTAAGGACTTTTATCCTATAAATACCTCAAGAGATCAACACTCTAAGGTACATTCACATACATATATACAAAAACAAGTGCAAATACTTTTGTCCTTGATTTTCTCAATTGAATCAGTTGTCTAACTTAATTGTCGGAGTGGCATTGCTACGCACCCCGCCTAGCCCACTTGACTCTTGTTTCTTCTTACAGGTTGCACCAGCTTGTAATCAAGTTCAAGTAAGGTGAAACTATTCCACTTCGGCTAGAAATAGCTTTATTAAATTGGCGCCGTCTGTGGGAAACGATTAATCTAAATCTTTCCTAAATATTCTCAAACTTTGTGACCTATAAAAGAATCTAACCAAGAAATATGGTTCAATCGTAAGATAATAATAATCGGAAAAACCTTTCCAGAGATCATAGAAGTTCCCAAATCCATCCAAGGGTGGAAAACTATGCTAAGACCCATGTCACTCTGCCCGAACTAACCTCAAATACTAATGTAGCATCTACGCTACAACAATTGAGTGTCATAGTCCCAGTTCATAATGGGAATCAGTTTGTCTTATTAACTCTTGAGGCTGTATTGGCTTTACAATTGCTGTTAAGTACCCTGCAAACCTCTCAAACTACTTCGGTAATCAATATTCAAGCAAACACCGAAGTAATACCAGGAGCATATCTTACTTGAAGGCTCGACTTCGGGGAAATACCACCAGAAACACGAAACCAAGATCGTGTGGTTGAAAGAAGTAGGGAAAGAGTGAGGTCAGAAATTGTCCGGCTTTGTGATAATGCTGAAAAGGAAAATCCTAACCAAGGGCGAAGTGAGTAGACAACTAGCAGAAATCGAAGTAAGGAAGACCATCCTCGGCGTTCAAATAGGGCTGACCCGGATAGCAGGACTAAAGAAAGGAGACAATCCAAAAAGAGGACTAGAAGGGAAGGAAAATCTCTCTCCGAGTCTTCTAGTCAGGTGGTAATGAGCCAAAAAAGGGATGAAGAGATAAAAGAAACCCTTAAAAAATTCCTAGAGGAAATTGCTAAAGATAAAAATAAAAAATCTCTAGACAAAAATCTAAAATTGGCCCTAAAATCTCCTTTCACCAGATCCATACAAGAATACAAAATGCCCAGTAAGTTCAAACCTCCAAACTTGAAAAAGTATGGCTGTGAAACTGATCCAAGAGCCGATGTTATGGACTACAAACATGCGGTAGAATTGCATACAGGAAGTGACGAAGTCCTATGCAGGGCCTTCAGAAGATTTCTAGAAGGAGCAGCCACTCGGTGGTTCGATGGCTTGGAAGAAAAGAGCATTACTAGTTTTGGGCAGCTCGCCACTCAGTTTATGCAGAGATTTGCAGCTAGTATTCCAGTGGAAAAACGAACACAAAGTCTTGAGGCAATAACACAGAAAGAAGGAGAGCCCTTAAAATACTACATAGCTCGTTTTAATAGGAAGGCTTTAAAGGTCACACAGCTTGATCAGCCTAGGGTAGTAGAGGCCTTACAGAATGGAACCTTCCATACAGACTATTTCAAAGCATTGTGCAGACATACACCTCGCACCCTGGAAGAGGCTATGGCCATTGCCCAAAAATACATTAGACAAGATGATGCATACTCTTTCAATCAGTTCGCTAAAAGGAGAAGGATAATTGAAAGTCCTAAAATAGAAAGCAAAACCAAGAAACCAGAAGAGCCCAGTAGGAAAAATAAAAGAGGAAGGAGTGAGAAGAACAAACCACCTTATACCTTAGACCTAACCAAATTGACTCCACTTAATGCGAATCCAACAGAGGTGTTTGCAACTTTTAAGGATCAGGATATTTGGGCTCACCCACAACTTATGTTCACCTCACCAAAATGGCAAAATAAAAATAAATATTGTCTGTTTCACAACACTCATGGTCACAACACAAATGACTGCAGGCAATTATTGGAAAAAATCGAAATATTGATCAACCAGGGATACTTGAAGAACTTTGTAAAGGGTAATCAGAGCGAAGCCAACAAAGACAAATGGAAGCAAGTTATTAATGATGGGTTAGCGGGAGTCATTAATTGCTTAACAGGTGGACCAGATGAAGTAATAATGAGCAATAATTAGCATAAGGCCTCTCAAAGGAAGAAAGAGGAACCTGAGTTCGTCTTTTGGAATGGATCTCCGATACTGACCAGAAGAGGGGATGGAAGCCCTCACTCAAATCCACTAATCATTCAAACAGTAGTAACCAATTTCTTGGTAAAAAGAGTGTTAGTGGATAATGGCAGTTCGGCAAATCTACTCACAGCCAAGGCGTATTCCAAGATGGGACTCAAAGAGAGTGATCTAGAGGACATTAGGAATTCGGTTCGCACTCTAGATGGAATGGAGATACCAACAGTTGGGATTGCGAGGTTACCTGTTACAATAGGTTCTACCTCAGACTGTGTTATAGTAATGGCAAATTTTGTGGTAGTGAAATTACCACTGAGTTACAACATTGTGTTCAGAAGGCCTCTCCTTTATGACTTCGATGCATCGACTAATATCAGACAACTCAAAATGACTATCCCCAAACTAGATGGGGGAGAGATATGTATCTATAGGACACAAGACAGAGGAGAGCTAGAGAGGAAAAAGCAGAAAAAGGTATCCACCTCGCATCCAGCAGAAGAAGTCGCCTTGGTCGAACCAGCATATAAAATTTCAGAACAAAGGACCGAACCGGTAGAGAAATTGGAGAAAATACCAATGGGAGGAGAACGATCAAAAAAGTACCTATTGATTAACTCCTCCTTAGAGGACGAACAAAAGCATCAAGCTCATCAATTTTTAGCAGATCGTCTATCCAGCTTCGCATGGTCCTCAGATGAAATAAAAGGGGTTGATCCAAACATCATCACTCACCATCTTAATGTCGACCCCTCATATAGACCAATAAAACAGAAGAAAAGGTGCTTCGGTCTAGAAAGACAAGTTGTGATAGACGAAGAGGTTGATAAATTAATGAAAGCTGGATTCATTAGAAAGGTGCAATATCCAGACTGGCTCCCTAATGTATTGTTGGTGAAAAAGTCCAATGGGACTTACAGAATGTGTGTAGATTTCACAAATCTGAATAAAGCTTGTCCTAAAGATTCCTACCCCTTTCCCATGATTGACAAATTGGTGGACTCAACAGCAAGGTACGGATATCTGTCTTCGTTAGATGCAAAACAAGACTACCATCAAATAAGGATGTATCCGACAGACGAAGAAAAGACCTCGTTCATAATTGAAAAAGGGACTTACTGTTACGTCTCTATGCCTTTTGGTCTAAAGAATATAGGAGTGACCTATCAGAGACTAGTAAATAAGATGTTCAAAAACCAGCTGGGAAAAAATATAGAAGCCTATGTAGATGATATGATAGTCAAAAGTAAAAGCTTCGAAGAACATCTCAAGGATTTGGACGAGGAAATAAAGGTCATGGATGAATATGGCATGAAGTTGAATCCAGAGAAGTGTACCTTTTTTATACAAAGAGGTAAATTTTTAGGGTATATGGTGAGTGAAAAGGGAATTGAACGGAACCCAGACAAAGTGAAAGCAATACTAGAAATGACATCACCTCATAATATCAAAGAAGTATATAAGTTAACAGGGAGAATTGTTGCTCTAAGTCGATTTTTGTCTAAATCAGCTGAAAAATACCTTCCTTTCTTCAAAAAATTACGAAAGGCAGCTACTTTGAATGGACTAAAGACTGCCAACATGCCTTTCATCAACTAAAAATATTTCTCAGCTTAGAACAAGTGTTAAGCCGACCTTTACCAGGAGAAGAAGTGCTCATCTATTTATCTGCTTTAGAATAAGTCATCAGCTCGGTACTAGTCAAAGAAGAGGGCTCGGTACAGAGACCAATTTATTATTTCAGCAAAGTTCTACATGGAGCCAAACTTAATTACTCACCCAAAAAAAAAATAGCTTATGCCTTGGTTTTATCTGCCAGAAAATTTAAAGTTTATTTACAAGCACACCAGGGTATAGTAGTAACTGACCAACCCCTACAAAAAACACTTCATAAACCAGAGACATCAGGGCGAATGTTGTGTTGGTCAGTGGAGTTGGGTCAACATGAGTTATGGTACCGAGCCAGATCATCCATTAAAGCACAAGCACTTACAGATTTCTCATCTGAATGTTCCTTCGCCACCGAAGCCACAGAAACCAAACCAGAGACAAATGCAAGAGGGCCAGACCCAAAAGAACCAAACTATGAAGATGAATTAAGCTGGGAACTATTTGTTGATGGGACTAGTAGCAAAGAAAGAAGTGGCATCGGGATAGTCTTGAAAAATGAACAAGGGTTTATGATAGAAAATGCCTTAAAACTTGGATTCGGGCAACCAACAATATCGCAGAATATGAAGCAATAATCCAAGGACTAATGTTTACAGACTATCTTCGTTTGACATCACTGAAAGTTTACAGTGACTCTCAGCTCGTCGTCGGGCAGATAGAAAAAGAATTCGAAGCTAAAGAGCCTTCCATGATCAAATACTTAGAGAAAACCAGAGAGGTAATTCAGAAAATGGTAGATCGAGGAGTCAAGCTGCAGATTCACAAGATTCTAAGGAACCAAAATAATAAAGCAGATAGCCTCTCCAAACTTGCAGTAACACACCCAATCAAACTGCCACAGAATATCTTTATAGGGACTTTGGGACATCAAAGAATCCAAGAAGGAGAAGAGGTAATGGAGCTTAATGAAGAACCAACATGGTTAGATCCAATTAAAACATACCTTAAAAAAGGATAATTACCACAAGATCCTAAAGAAGCCAAGAAAGTGAAACACCGAAGTGTCCACTTCTCTCTCCATAATGACATACTTTACAAAAGAGCATACTCTCTCCCATGGTTGAGATGTTTAAAACCAAGCGAGGCAGAATATGTCTTGAGGAAAATTCATGAAGGGTGTTGTGGAATGCACGTCGGTGAAAAAATATTAGCAGCCAAAGCAGTTCGACAAGGGTATTTTTGGCCCATAATGAAAGAAGAAACCATCACTTTCATTAGAAAATGTCCCTCTTGCCAAAAGTTTGAACAAGGAAAACATGTCCCTGCAACAAAACAGATGCCAATTACTACTCCATGGCCTTTTGCAAAATGGGGTATAGATATAGTAGGACTATTTCCAACAGCTTTGGGACAAAGAAAATTCCTTATTGTAGCAGTTGAATATTTCACCAAATTGGTAGAAGCAAAACCGCTCACAACAATAACAGCCGAAAAAGTGATAAATTTTTTATGGAAAAGCATTGTGTGCAAGTTCGGAGTACCATATCATCTCCTCAATGACAACGGGAGGTAGTTCGACAACGGTAAAGTAAGGGCTTTCTGTTCTGGACTTAATATTAAGCAACACTTCTCCTCAGTCAAACGGACATACCGAAGTGACCAATCGAACAATTCTTCAGGGATTAAAAAGAAGGCTAGAATCATATGAGAGAAGCTGGGTGGATGAACTTCATCATGTTCTATAGGCGTATCGAACCACCCTAAGACAGCCTACAGGAGAGACTCCTTTTTGTCTAACATATGGCAGCGAGGCTATTATTCCGGTCAACCTCAGTTTACCTAGTGGAAGGATCCATTTCACGAATTATGAAGACAATAATAAGGCTAGAAGACTGGATCTAGATCTCCTAGAAGAACTCTGAGAAAAGGCAAGCATCATGATGGATGCTTACAAGCAACGAGCTGCAAGCTACTTCAATCAGAAAATAAAAGCTAGAAGATTCAAAGAAGGAGAGTTAGTCATGAGGAATCTAGAAGCTACAGGCAAAAGAGAGGGAACAAGCAAGCTCGCACCTAAATGGGAAGGACCTTTTAAAGTTAAAAAAGTGATAGGACCAGCTACTTACAAACTTGTAACAATGCAAGATGTTGAAGTTCCACATACTTGGAATATTCAGCATCTTAAGAAGTTCTATCAATAAAATTATTCTTTTCCTCCAAAAATTAGAAAAAATAAAGACCTAGGAAAGGCTAGGCGAAATTCTGCAAGGCAGCTCTTTGTTGAGAGAGTGGAAGATCTAGGAAAGGCTAGGTGAAAGACCGCGAGGCAAAAAATACCTAGGAGAGGCTAGGCGAAAGATCGCTAGGCAAAAAGACCTAGGAAAGACTAGGCGAAAGTCCACAAAGCAGCTCTCTGTTGAGAGAGTGACCTAGGAAAGGCTAGGTGAAAGTCCGTGAGGCAGCTCTCTGTTGAGAGAGTGAAAGACCTAGGAAAGGCTAGATGAAAGACCGCGGGGCAAAAAAGACCTAGGAAAGGCTAGGCGAAAGTCCACAAGGCAGCTCTCTGTTGAGAGAGTGGAAGACCTAGGAAAGGCTAGGCGAAAGACCGCGAGGTAAAAAAGACCTAGGAAAGACCATGAGGCAGCTCTCTGTTAAGAAAGTAAAAGACTTAGGAAAGGCTAGGCAGAAGACGTCAAGGTAAAAAGACACCTAAGACAAAGCTAGGTAAAAATCAGCTAAGTAGTTCTCTGTTGAGAGAACCGAAGTACCTAAACGCAAACGAAGTCAACGAACACGAAGTGACTTTAAATGGAAAAAAAAATAGCATGACAAAATAGCTATTAAAGACCTAGCAAACAAACACAAGGTGATTCTCTATTGAGAGAACAATAAACTTGGCAAAGCAGTCGCTATCAAGAAGACAAGCAAAGTAAAATATCAAAAGCATAATTGAGCGAGGTCAAAGTCAGCCAAAGCAGTGAAAAGAAATTAAGTATGCTTTCAATAAATCAAGTAAATGTGCAGAATATTGAAAGAAGAATGGAATTGTATTAATTGCTGAATTAATTACAAAATGTACATATATATAAAAAAATATATAAAAAAAAATGTATCATGAGGCAGGAGGATGCTCTTGAGAAGTTGGAACTGTTGAAGGAGTTAAAGCAGAAGCTGGACGAATCAAACTCAAGGAAACATGAGACGAAGCCGAGCTGGTCGGAACGAACATACGCTTCGGTACATGAGCTAGAACCTTAGGGAACTTAGTAGCGTAAGCATCTATAGCCATATTATAACAAGTGATTGCCCTCGCAGCAGAGTCCAAGGCTAACCGACGCTTATAATCCGAAGAAACCAAGAAGTCTTGGATAACATAACTCTTCTGGTCTTCAACCTTTTTGCGAAGGCATTCAGAGCTATTAAGTTTATCCTTAAGATTGGTAATCTGCTTCTCCGCAACTTCAAAGTTCTTCATCAATTCGGGATAGTCCTTGACTCATTCCCCGAGGTCAGAAATCTCAGCTTGCAACTTCTTAACTTTAGATCGGAGCTCTTTTATCACCTTCTGACGATCCAGAAGATCAGAATCCTTGCTCTTCACCTCAGTTTCAAAGTCTGACAATTGAGCTCTTAAATTAGCAGATAGTCGTTCTAATTCCTTAGATTTCTAGGTAAAGAGACCCTTGTAGTGGTCTCTCTTCCCAGTCAAGTTCTTCGCCTCAGCTCATAAAGTTTTCAACTCAGTTAAATCAATTTGCTTCTTCTTCTCCTCCTCCAGAGCAGCTCGTAGAGAAGCAATCTCAGAATTGAGCTTCCTTGCCATCTCTTGATTGGAAGTCTTAAGAGATTGGATCACAACACTTTATTTATTGATGATATCTTGATTTGAAGAAAAAGACCTTCACACCACTGAACGATATCGAGCAAATTCGTTCAGCTTTTCACCAAATATTTTATTCAAATTCGTCAATTGAAATAAAACAAAAATTGATAAGGAACAAAAGTAAGAAAGAGGAAGTAAAATGGGCACAAGAATAGATAAGGAAAATACCTCATCAAGAGTGGACTCGAAGTCCACCAGTAATTGTTTAAGAAAAGTAGATTCCAGAACAGAAGGGACCTCATATACCACTGACTTAGGGATATATGAAATACCAACATTTGTAATTTCACCCTCAGATGGAGAAGGTATGGGATCGGTTCGAAGCCTAGATTCCAAAGTGTCAGCCTCACTAGCTTCAGGGCGTGGGGTAACCTCGACATCAACATTATTAAAAGTCTCCTCCATCGTAGGGTCCTGAGCAACCACTACACCCTCTCCTGCTTTCTTAGCAATCATCAAAGGGAATAAAGTATCATCAGAAGTAACTTCGAAAAGCAGGCTGGGGTCAGAAATAGGGACAGCAGAAGAAGGGATGAAGTCATCAGCTCGGTCCATTTCATCTATAAAGTCATCTAGGGAGACATTTTGTGGAAGAAGGATTGTTGGAGTTGATGTGGTTGCTTTCTCTGAACTCTCAATTGCTGAAAAGAGGTAGACAGAAAATTAGCACAAAGCAAAAAGACAATATGCAAATAAAAAATAAATAGAAACATGAAAAACCTGCTAAATTGAAGAGATCATCATAGCAGAATGTTTGAGGAGACTCATCGCGAACAAAAAACATACCTAGATCAGGTTTTAGAACATTAGGAATAGAAGGCTCGTCAACAAGGGTAGTCCCTATCCGCATAACCTCATCAACAATTTGACGAGGTGGAACATTCTCTCAGATTCGTTCAACTATAACATAAAAAATATCACTATTATAGAGTCGGTCTCTGAAAGGGTCAGAAGTAGTCCGCTCAGAGGAGGATGAAGAATCACCTGTTGATTTGCGGACAAGCTCAGAGACTGGGAGCACGTCCTCGCCATCACTGAAGATAGCAATAGGAGGGTCTTGAAGTGGTGCAGTTGCAATGGCTAGAGCAGTTATGGTAGTGGAGGCCACCTTGCCTGCTGCTCTCGAAGTTGAAGAAGTTTTAACCATGGACTTCGCAGCTGGAGCAGCTGGGACAAGGGCCTTAGTTTGAGAATAGCTACCAACAGTAGACTGGACTGGAGAAGAAGAGGCCTTTTGTTTCTCCCCACCAGATGATTCATCGCCCTAGTCAGAAGCATTAGCAGTTCGGAACTCGCCAGTTCGCTCCACTAAAATGGGGAGGAAAGCAGCTTCGTTGAAAGGAGAGGGAGATAAGCCTAGAGCCTTTGACAATTCATGAATCTTTTTATAAGAATTGTCCTTATTGGTGAGCCAGACTGCAAAAACAAAAAGGAAAAATCAACAAAGAAATAAACCGATTAAGCAAAAACAAAAATAAAAAGAGGTGAAATCTCACTCCTAATATCCTTAGTGACGAGATGCATAGTCTTACCTCGTGCATCATTGATGCGAGAAGAAAAATCAAGCTTCCCCATATCATAAGAACAATTGTCCTTTATAAAGGTCTCTATAGTTATAATCTCCTCAGGAAGCAGGTTCATTGGGATATCAGGGAGACCGAAGATAGCAGGAACTTGGAGAGCACCTCGGAAGCCGAAGCCCTCCTCACCTCGGAATTGTTCCTTGATCACTACCGTGACAAATTTTGTATGCCAGTTATTTACCTTATTAGGTTTATTCACAACAAATTACGCCCAGGCTTTGAACCAGTGCACCATACTCGCCTGTTGCCAGAGCGAATGAATTTGAAAAAGCACTGAAACATCCTTGCAGTGGGGCGGAGATCCAAAGCCTTGCAAATCACCTCAAATTGATGAAGATCTTGAATTGAGTTCGGTGATAGCATCATTGGGTTGATACAGAAATAGTTGAAACATTCCACCAAAAAGGGAGATGGTGGAAATCGCAAACCGGCCTCGATTTGATGATAGAAGAAGATAATGTGATCGTTGTCCTTGGTCATCTCAACAGTGTTGGGGATGTTGGAATTGACAAAAATTCTGGTATCCGATTTTGAAAAATCCACAACAAACCTCTCTTGATCTTCTAGATTTTCAGCAAAACCGCTTAAATCTTTGGTCTTCAGAATAGAAAGAATATCTCCCCAAGCATTCTTCAAATTGGTCTTGATGCTTTGGTAAGAATTCTTGTCTTTCTTTGGAGCCATTGCAGTATGATGAAGAAAGAAAAAAAGAAGAAGTGAAAACAAAGGAAAACTGAAAGAGCAAGAAGAAGAAAAAAGAGTTTTGGATAAATATGAGAATGCAAGAAGTGTTCAAAAAATGAAGAAGAATGGGTTTTTAAAAGAAACAAAACCCTAGAAAAATGCGTTGATTAATCATTTCAAAAATGAAATAGGCGGCAGAGATAAAGCACGACCCTGGGACTTCAAGGCTAGGATTGTGCCACGTGTCTAAAAAAGTACTTTAGCATTAAATAACTGGATCTTGGGCAGACTCAAAAAAATATGTCAAAGACTCTCGAAATTCTAAAGCGAAAGTCAAGGCCTCAAAACCGAAGTAAATAATGTGCTAAGACAAAGAGAACCAGATCGTTCAGATATTAAAAAGAAACCGAATTGTTTTCAATCGAAGTTCACAAAATTTTGACTTCACTGAAACAGGGGGGCCGCTAATAAGGGACAAAATATACCGAACTAGGTTATGAAGTAAGTTGGGTCCGGCCCAATCTAATACATTTAAAAGCCCAATAAAGGTAAAAATTAGGCCACCATAGAACGGAGTTCGTTTCCATGTAGGAAGCTGAAAACATGCTAAATGTCATTCCAAATCCGAACCGATCAAGGAAATCCATATTCAATTCATGTAAGGACTTATATCCTATAAATACCTCAAGAAATTAACACTCTAAGGTACATTCACATACATATATACAAAAACAAGTGCAAATATTTTTATCCTTCATCTTCTCAATTGAATCAGTCGTCTAACTTGATCGTCGGAGTGGTATTGCTAGGCACCCTGCTTAGCCCACTTAACTCTTGTTTCTTCTTACAAGTCGTACCAGCTTGCAATCAAGTTCAAGTAAGGTGGAACTATTTCACTTCGGCTGGAAATAGCTTCATCAAGTGAGACTCAAATTCTGGCGTTTACTTTTAAAATAGTCTTACTTTATCATTAGGCTAATATATCAATTAATAATTTTAATTATTAATAACGTAATTGATTGTAAGTATACTAAAAATATAATAATAAATTTAACTTGAAAAGAAAAAGAAATTTTTTTAACATTTAAAAAATAAAAGAAATATGAACTATTATTTGTGTATTTTAAGTTATTCATAAGATTCTGTGAAATGTGAAAAAGGCAAAAATTAAAATAAAATAAAAAACAAAAGTAATTTTTAAGATTGTGGCATTTAGGCATTTATTGTTTGTCATGAAAAGAAGTCATACGCAATTAGAGACATTCATTGTGCTCAGAAAACCTTCATTTAGTGAACACAAGACGGTCTTGGTTTGGTAATAAAGTTAAAGCCATGAAAATTAAGAAGTTTTAAATTATATTTTCGCTCTTATTTAATTATTATTTTAATTATATAATACAATTGATAAACCATTTTATCAATATATAATTTAGAGTTAATTTGTTTGATATTTAAAGTTGAAAATATTATTTCGAAATATATTATTTTATGTTATTAAAAAAATTATCATTTTTAATTAATATTTTTAACTTTTTTTTTTTATCAATAATAACTTAAATAGTAATATTTGTTGTAAATCGGTTTATTAGAGCAGCGGATCGAAAACAATAACAAAAAATATAAAGCAATAAAGTAAAGAGATGAAAAGATATAAGAAAATATGTAGAGAGAAAATATGCTCAAAACCCTTCTTATTAGATTAATTTCACCTTTTTTTATACATAGTAATAGTTATGGTTTTGTGTATACAATATTAGTGAAATAATCTTATATTAAAATCTCTCTAAATTATATACTCAAATCTGTTTAAATAATATACATTTATAATAATTTATTTATAACATTCCTTTTTGAATATTACTTGCGCCATGAATATGTTTCGTTAAAAATCTTGCTAGGAAAACCCATTTGAAAAAAAAAAAAAAAAAAAAAACATAGCTAAAGAAAAAAGTGCAATTCATGCACTATTCTGTCATTGCACAAACTATCTCAATAAAATTTTTGGTCAATAAAATCTTGTGGGATAAAAACTTGACTAAAGAAAAAAAGTACAATCTTATACTAATTCGCTCTCCCCGATGAAGACAACACTTTAAGACGGCACATACAAATCGATGAAATAAACTGTTTAAATATGCAAGTATGTAAGGATTTAGTAAATAAGTCTGTTAGATTGTCATTTGAGCGAATTTGGTGGATATCTATTTCACCATTTTTCTGGAGCTCATGCATGTAAAACAATTTGGGTGAAATATGTTTAGTTCAGTCAAATAATATAATGGGAGCATCTTTTATTGAGGATATTTGACAAGTTTCATATATGTGTCCTATTATGTATCTCAACCAAGCACATTCTTGACTTGCCTCATGCAGAGTCAAAATATCTAAGTGATTGGAGGAAGTAGCAACCATAGTTTGCTTTATAAACCTTCATGAAATTACAGTACCAACATAAGTAAACACATAACCAGTTTGAAATCTACCATTATGGGGATTAAACAAATAACCAGCATCCGCATATCCCACCAGTGTCTTATCTAAATTATATAGAATATATAACCCTAAATCAATAGTACCCCGAAGATAATGCAATAAGTGTTTTACACCACTCCAATGTCTCTTGGTAGGTGTAGAGCTATACCTAACACATTATATTAATGTTATGTGTTTCTGTTCAAGCTTATATGTTTTAGGATGTTAGATTCATCATTCATATGTATTTGTTTCAGCTTTGGGGCATCCAATGAACAACCAAAACCCGTTTTTAGTTGTTCAAAGGAAAAGGCCATAAAAGTGTCTTTTTACTAGATTTTGTAATTTGATTCTATTTTCTATTGTCTTATTATTGTTCAAACACATGTCATATCATTTATGTATGTAAAGACCATGCATTTGCAATATATATTTGTTTGAAATCACCCCAAAATGGAGTAGACCTTTGCTGCCCAAGAGAGGAGATTTACTACAAATACAATATCAAACTTATGCAATTTGCAAGATACATGATTGCCCCTATAACACTCAAATATAGTATTTTAGGATCAAGTAGTTCTTTGTTATCTTCTTTAGATTTGAAAAAGTCTTTCTTCACATCCAGTGAGCGAACCACTATTGATGTACTTAAGGAAAATGATTTATCTATGCAAAATTGCTTAAGTACCTCTTCCACATAAGTAACTAGTGTATTATGACTCCTTGGAATAAATGATCGATTTATAGGCCAATACAAAATTTTATTTCCGCTAAATCTTTTATCTCTAACTCATTTTTCAAATAAGTACATGCTTCGTTGAGTTCGTTAGGAGTCACAATGATATTTAGATCATCAACATATACTGCAACAATAACATAACCATTATGTGATCTTTTTATGAATACACATAGACATAGTGTATCATTCACATATCCTTCTTTCAATAAGGATTCACTCAAATGATTATATCATATATGTCTATATTGCTTTAATCCATACTGGGATCTCTCCAATTTGATGGAATACATGTCGTGTGTTTGATGTGCATTCATCTCTGGGATCTTTAGTTCTTATATGACTCTTATATAAATATCATTTTCTAATTTCCCGTATAGGTAAGCTATTATAAATCCTTCTAACTCATTTTTCAAATAAGAACATGTTTCGTAGAGTTCGTTAGGAGTCCCAATGATATTTAGATTATCAACATATACTGCAACAACAATATAACCATTCTGTGATCTTTTTATGAATACACATGGACACAGTGTATCATTCATATATCCTCCTTTCAATAAGAATTCACTCAAACGGTTATACCACATATATCCATATTGCTTTAATCCATACATGAATCTCTACAATTTGATGGAATACATATCGTGTGTTTGATGTGCATTCATAAAGAGTATCTTTAGTTCTTATGAGACTCTTATATAAATATCATTCTCTAATTTCTCGTATAGGTAAGCTGTTATAAATCCTTAAAATTATTAAACTAATAATTCAATAGTTGAGTATTTATAAATTCGAATGCTAATACTTCATTATCCTTCAAAATATCAGAAAGAAAAAAGAAAAAAGAAAAGAAAAAACTCAATAACATTTCAAATATTTTAAGGTTTAAGTTTAATTTTTTTTAGCATTGGAAAGTAGATTTAACATTAGTAAGAAATAGTGGTAGATCTAGCCTTTTAATTTCGAAGGGGCGATATAAAATTTTATTAAAAAGTTTGGGGAAGACGAAAATCATTTTTTCAAAAAGAATATATTAATTTTTAATATATATTAAAGGTTTTTCAAAAAATTTAAGAGAGTGACTGCCACTCCTACCTCCCCAGAAATTCACGACTGTTAAAAAAAAAATGATTTTTACATTTATTTAAAGTGATCTCATCTACCATTAACCCCTGTTTAGATTAAAAGAAGGGAAGGAAGGAAAATAAAGGGGGAAAATAATAAAAGAAATAAAATTTTAAAATAAAATTTATTTTTCTTCTTTTTGTTTGGATAAAGTAAGAAGGAAAATAATCCACTTACTTTGTTTCTTTCATTATTTTCTCTTCAATTTAGAGAGAAAATATATAGAGGAAAATACTTCTTCCCTTTATTTTCCTTCCCATTTCTAAACAAGAGAAAATCGCAATCCACTTTTATTTTTCTTTTCCCCCTATGCAAACATAAAAGTTTAAGTTGAGATCGACAACGATATTTATCCATGGCTCCTCTCAAGTCTTAATATTAAGTGCATGCAGTTCAAATTTTTCTTAGATATAGACATATATATAAGTAGGACTAAGTACGGTTCGGTTCAAGTCGGTATTAAGTTAAGAATCAGTATCGTACCAAATTAAAAATTTTGATACGGTTCTCGCCCTAAGTCCTAAATTTCTTACAGTATAGTACTAAAATAGTTTGGTATTTATACAGTACAGTACTAAAACAGTTCAGTATTTTGATTTAGTCCGGTATTTCTGAGTACTGTGCTCAGTCCTATCTATAGGTACAACATTTTGTATTAAAGATGTAGGTAAATTATATAACTCATGTTTTGAAAGTAAAATGGTGTTTGATAACATGATTTAACACTTAAAATTAAAATTTTTAACACTTAATTATTTAAAGTTATATAGTAATTTATTTTAAAAATCTCAATTAAACTAAAAATATTTAAAATGATAAGTTAAAATTTTAAAATTTAAATTTGCATTATATATGAATGTAATTGTGAACCCTTAATTTTACACCACCAAAATTAATAATAATAATAATAAATAAATAAATTCTAAAAAAAAAAAAGAAGTACAGCCTGCGGTTGCCGCAGGGCCCTGCGGCAGTCATTTTGCTACCGCAGGTGGCCTTTGCGGTTCTGCGGCAACGAGCATTTTTTCAGATTTTTTTCTTCTTTTTCCCTTTATCCCACATATAAATTTCATGAAACCTCCTCCCAACCTTCCCCCTATATATAGGGGTCCTCCCACTCATTATTCTTCACCTTCTGACCTCGTGGCTTGCTTGGTCCGAAAGGAACGAGCATTATAGTCTTAAAGTTTCTTTTTCTTGCTTTGCAAAGCGAGATTAGGTTGCGACTTCCCGAGCCGACCTGCCGAGTCAAAAGTTCCCCGTCACCCGAGGCAAGCTGTCCGAGGCAAGTCTGTCGCTGACTAAGATAAGTCTCCGCCATCCCAAAGCCACTCAAGCGCAAGGTAAACTTCTTTTCCTTTCTCTTTTTATTTAATTTATTTTTTTCCTCCTTAAGATTCGCTTTTAGTTAGTTAATTAAATCGGTTTATCTAGGTTGTTAGTTAATTAAAATCTAAAATAATTAATTCAACTTAGTTAATCAATTAGATTAATTAATTAATTCAACCCATCTTTTTATCAATCAATCTGAAATATGATAAAATGCTCAAACTAAATAAATCCCATTCGCAAGAATGGCGAACTACGTAGATTTTGATTCCCATTCGAAGGGATACGTAGGTATGCTTGTCTAAAGTATCAAATCAAATTAAAATAAACTTTCTTCCTCTTTCACATTCTTTACGTTATTTAGATCTTGTTTTTTTTTGTTTTATTTATTTACTTAGGGGAATATGTGACTCTTCTAGAACCCAAAAGGGTTAGAGGGAGTATCCCCTAATTTAGTTTATGTTGTAAATTTAGCAATTCTATTGCTTTCTTTATTTAATTCTTTTATTGCTTTTATTACTTCTTTTACTGCTTTACTTTAATTCATGCATATTTAATTATTCATTCTTTTATAACTATTCATGAAATTTATTTTAAGCCATTATGTATTAAAACTTGCTGAACTAATTAAAATAAACTAAAAATCTAGTCACCGAATCATCTTTGGTTTCGAGACTAGTGATTTTTTTCTTTGGGATAATAATTGGAGTCAAAATGAGTTTTTACCTTATATTTTCCCAAATAAAAATAAATTAAGGTGGCGACTCCTAATGCACTTTTTCAAAATCAACCAATCTGAACCCGAGGGTTCCATCGTGAGTACAAACCCGAATGAGCATTTCAATTCCCTCTAGCGGATCGGACCGTTGCTCGGGCGAGGCCTCACAGTTGACGACTCCACTGGGGGACCACCTTCTTTTTTTATAAAAGAAAATAAGATGACTAATAATTAGTTTAAAATAAAAGTTTGGAACTTTTAATGCAAAAATGGCTTTCATGTATCACTTGCATAGGCTCATTGCCTTTCAACTTAGATTTCTTAGGAAAACAATGGATATAAAGTAATATCGAGTGGGCAACCTTCCTTAGGTCTGCTTGCCGATAGTGAAATCATTCACCCCGCGACGTATACGAGTATGCACGTACTGTTGGACCCACGCAAGACTATTTGACTCACATGTAGTTAGGTATATTGCTGCTCCAGTGTGACAAGTACCCTATGCAAGCCATCCTTACCCTTTATGTAATGAACCTAGAACTTGACTTTAGATTGTATGTACCATAATCAAAACCTTGCAGAAATTGTATATTCATGAAATATTTTTTTCCATGCATATCATGCATCCATAATATACAAAGCAAGCATTCATCCCAAGCCTAGGTCATACCTTGAACCGAAGAAGGGTCAAACTCTTTCACCTCGATTCAATCACTTTCGCTCCACAAACCTTAAATACTATTACCCCTTATTCAACCCAAAACTCGAGTGCCCTTAATCCTCACCCTTGACCTTACCCCTTATCCAAGATCACCCTTGGCCTACCATCACTTTAAGCCCAAGACATTTAGCATATTATCTCTCTTAAGCCCAATACCTTTGGCCCAACATGTTACCCATAAGCCTAATAACCTTTGGCCCAAATATACCCCAAATATCTAAAACCCAATACCTTTGGCCCAATATTTTACCTACAAGCCTAAGATATTTGACACCTCATCTACCTTTTAAGACCAAAATATTTGGCCTACCATCACCGTAAGCCCAAAACCTTTGGTACCTTATCCCTTTCAAGCCCAAGGCGTTTGGAACCTCATCTCTTAAAGCCCAATTGTGAGACCTCGCCCGAACGCCCCTCCTCTCGCTCGTGGGAAGATTGTTTGCCTTAAGGAAAGGCGAGAGCGATTTTAAGGGAGGTTAAGGAACGAATTTCGGTGCTCACGATTGGAAGCGGCTATCGCCTTGGAAAATTGATTTTTGATTTTTGAAAAGGATTCGGGAGTCGCCACCCTAATTTATTTTAAATGGAAAAATTAAGGAAAAACCCAATTTGACTCCAATTTTATTAA
>CATKHJ010899509.1:0-26349 GCA_949750685.1 Vernicia montana
AGTCTTGAAAAAGTTGTGTCAGTTGGCGTCAATTATGTTTGTCTGAATTAGACATTTCATTTTTCAATATAGATTTGGCAAAGAAAGAAAAAAAAAATTCAATATAGGATTGAGAATCTCTTATGTGATAATAAAAAAAAAAGAAAAAAAGTGACCACACTTTGTAACCATTGAACATAAAATAAGATTTTTCCTTTTGGGTTGGCTTAGTTTGCCAATTGCCAATTTGGATTGAGGGGGATTTTTTTTTTTTTTTACCTATTTTTTATTTTCTCCCCAATTTTTTTTTTTTAATTAGAAGATGATTTGGGCAATACACAATTATATAATATAATAAAATGATATGACAAATTTTTTTTTTTATATTGCAAATAAAATGAGCATCTAACATTTATGAGAATTTTATGTGTAAATAAAAATAATTAAAAAAAACTCAATAGAAATAAATTTTCATGATCTCATGTTAAAAAAAATAGGATATATTTTATTTATTAATATTAAATTTTTAATTGGAATAAAATTTAGATTTCTTGTATTTGTAAATTAATTTAAATACAAATTCTTTTTGTTCACTTTAATGTGATTATTATTATTATTAATGGAAAAAGTGTAATAAACTATTTCAATACATTTATATTATTCTATTTATGTTTTATAATTAAATATACAAAATGCATAAAATTTTATCATAAGTTATACAAATTAATTATCTTCAATCATGATTTTAATTTCTAGTTTAAATATAAAAAGAACCTATAAGCGAACTAATAATGAGAACTAATCTTCCCTCCCTTTTTTTTTTTTTTTTTTAATCTTTCAAACATATATTTAAATACAAAAAGAACTCATAAAAATTTAGATCAAATAAACATGAAATTAAAAAAAAAAAAAACCACCATAAACAAAAGAAAATAATAATAATAACTAACATAAAAAAAAAATTAATATTGTGTATAAGACTATAAGCAACATATTTCATAACTTTTTCAAGTGAATGTTGCAAAAAAAAATTTACATGTTTACTAATTATAATTTTTTATCTTTACATCTAAATAAAATAAATACCTTTCACAAAATTTTAAAAGTTTATCTCTTCATAATTCAGTTTAATTTTGATATTACGAATTATAATTTGTCACTAATTTAGTGAGAAATGTTAAAAGAGAGAGCTACTCCCTATTATGTAGCCAATATTATTATTTCAATCTATTGAGCCTAAAAAAAAATAATCACAATTAAAATGATATATAAAAATAAAATAATAATAAAAAGAGGCAACATGAAATAAGAATTCATAACATACAATTTATAATCTTTAATAAATAAATAATAATTTTAAGTTGGACAATCTGTGCAAATCTGTGCGAAACACACACACACACACACACACACAATATATATATATATATACTTTAAACTTTTTTGAAAACTATTCATGCTTTAAACATTGCATCCAACATGATAATGATCTTCAAATATTGATTTATGAATGCCTATTACATCAACAATTAATTTTTGGGAGTTGAAGCAGTGCAAGTCATTAAAATTAATAAAAAATAAATTTCTTTTTCATAGCAAAATAAACATTATGCTAAGATTTAGTTAATTCTGAAATTGATAAATCTAAATTTCTGTAATCATAATACTAGGAAATTATTAGGAATTAGCAACATAGAAGGTGCTAGTATAAATAAATAAATAAATATTGTAACCATTGACGTTGTCTTCTTTTGGTAAAGACCAGAAAATGAGAGACTATGTCAATAGATCAAAGTCAATAGGTCAAAGTCAATCCTCAATTCTTTTGGAGCCCACCTAATAGATATTTTATTATTATTATTATTATTATTTTTTAAAATTCGGTAGATAAAGATAATTCAAATAATATATTGTTGATCAAGGTGGGCACCACGCCATAAACCTACCACTGGACGGCGCGTCAATCCACGCTCCTCCGCAAGCAGACAGATCCAAAGCATTTTTCTATTGTCTTTCTTTTATTTCCCGCGAAAACTGGTGGGACTAGTGAAAAAAAATCTCATGATCAGGCGCTATTCTCGCTTGCAAGTAAAAATAGATAATTTATCCATCAAGATGGTAAAAAAAAAAAAATCTAAAACATGGAAATTAACATAATTAGAATTAGCCAATTAATTACTAAAATAATTGAAAAAAATAAAAAATAAAATAAATTTATTTTAAATAAAAACCATAAATAACAATCAAAGTAAACGTAGATTTCATAATTAGATGGTTAAAATCTATTCAATTATTATGGAAAAAATTGATAAAAATATTAAATGAAGTAAAAATGGGAAATTTAATTTAAAAAAAGTTAGGAATTACAAAAAAAAAAATTGAAATTAAAATTAGATAATATAAAACATGACAAAACCAAAACATCATAAAAATTAATAACCCCACAAATAAAAGCAAATCCTAATTATAATATTATTGTTAAAAAACAGAAAAAAATTCAATAAAAGCAGAAATTAGAAAAATAAAAAAATAAAAAAAATAAAGGTGAATACCCCATTTATTTTCATTTGTTATTAACGGTTGTTCTTGCTTTGAACTTGTCCCTTTGTTTTTGTTGGTGTTGGGAGCTTTGGTCCCTCCTTTGAACCTTCCATTTTTCTTACATATTTCTCTTATTTTGAGAGGGTCCAGCTCCTGGGTTTCGCTGGTCAGAGTGTCTTTTGAAAGTAAATTTCTTGTTTTTTGATTTTTGAAACCATTTTTATCTTCTGGGTTTTCAAAGATTTAATTGTAAATGTGGAGGGACGCTGGAGAAAATGCTGATTCTTACTATGAGGTCCGGCCTGAGTGTACCGATGTTCCCAAAACTCGATTCAAAATCAAGGTTTGAATTTTTCTTTTTTATGGGAATTATTTTTTTTGTTGTTGATTTGGATCAGTGGTTTTGTAATTTGGTTCTTTATAGCTTAATTTTGATGTTTGATGAGTACCCATTTTGTTATTTTGGATCGGTGCTTTATGATTTATTTGCTTATGGTTTTTATTTTGGTATTTGATTAGTGCCTATTTAGTTAATTTGGATTAAAAGTCTTGTACAAAATGGAAAATATCTTTGGATCTTTGGATTGAAGCTGAAGTGTGTTATATTATCAATGATTATAGATGATTTATGTATGTTGAATTTGGCTTTTAAAATTTAATAGGAATTGCTTTCATTTGGATTATCAGACTAACCTTAAAAAATTAAGCATAGTTGTAGAATTTTGAGTAAGAATAAGGAATTTAGATACAGGATGCACGTAAATTTGCTTCGCTGTGAAATTAAGATTTTTAATTACGATATGGATGATCATGCTTGAGGTGATCTTTATTTATTTTTGTTCTTGTGTTGGTGGTCAAATTAGCGGATTGAAAATGAGACTGAAAGAATTTTTAGTAGTATTAATTAGAACATACACCTATGATGGACTTGAAATTTGCCCTGTCAAATTTCTGATCATGACAATATCTTGCCTGGTGATGCTAAACACATCTGTACATACATACATTTAAGATTGCCGTTATGGAAAATTGGTGCTCAATCAGGTTCGATGTGTAGACCTGGTAGTTAAATTTCAGCTTCCTTGGTCTATTTAGAAAAAATTTGCTTGTTATTGCAATAGTGAAGCTTCTTTCACGATCAACTTATGCAGGCTGGTAAAACACTAAGTCAAAGGAAATGGCAGACTGCATTTTCTCCGGAAGGGCATCTAGATATAGGCAAGACTCTCAGTCGAATACAGCGTGGGGTAAGCACGTTCTTGAAATGGCATCTTATGATCAATCTGTAAGATTTACAGCTCAAGGTTAAGTTTTTTCTCTTCCTTCTTTTCTTGTGTATCTAGGGGATCCATCCATCAATTAGAGGAGAAGTTTGGGAATTTCTACTTGGTTGTTATGATCCTAAGAGTTCATTTGAAGAACGAGAAGAGATACGGCAGCATAGAAGGTAGCCATTTTTACTGATTTACATAGTGGAGAAATATGAGGAGATATTTGTTTGGGGTGTCACTTCCACCTATATAGTTTTGTAGTATTTGGCACTTGTAACACAGTATCCTAAATTTGAGTTGAATTCTGTGACTTTTTTTTTTGTGCACAAGAGTTTAAACTTCTTCCATTCCGTTCTCCTCACTTTATGAAACATTTAAGAGTTGTTCTTATGTTACACCTCCAGGGTACAATATGCTAGGTGGAAAGAAGAGTGCCGTGAAATATTCCCTGTTGTTGGAAGTGGCCGGTTTATCACAGCACCGGTAATTACTGAAGATGGTGAGCCCATTCAGGAGCCACTAGTAATTTTAGAGACACATCAAGACAAGGACCCAGCTGTACCTTCTGAAGATGGTGATTCTGCTGAAAATGCTGATTCATCAGATGCTGAGCCTGTTGCTTCTACCTCAGAAATTGTGAAAGGGCTTACTAGACATGGTCCTTTGGACAAGAAATTAATCCAGTGGTTGCTTACCTTACATCAAATAGGTTGGTGAATTTTCGATATTTAAATGCACATTTCTTTTTAGCCTGTGCAAACTTAATTGTTTGCACAAATATTCTTCCATCAATGCTTTGTTTTCCCTTGTATCTTTGTAAAAACATGAAAAGCATTTGCAACAAGTGTTTTTATCCTGTTTTTATAGTTAAACTGTTCTTCTTGCAGTATGGTTCTTATTCATGTTGGATGCATGAAGCATTGATTTCTTTCATGGTTATATGAAGTTATTGTATATACGGAGCGAGACATGCATCTGTGCATTTACTTGCATGTAACTATTAATTTGAAACTTAAAACTTCTGTCTTTTTATAGCAGCATAATACTAATCAATGATTTATTTTGTAATTTTTCTGCAATATTTGTGACTCTTTCTTGCTTTGATTAATATGTATTAGGTCTAGATGTGGTTCGCACTGACAGGACATTGGTTTTCTATGAGAAGCAAGAAAACTTGTCAAAACTTTGGGATATTCTTGCTGTTTATGCCTGGATTGATACAGACGTTGGCTATTGTCAAGGTAGGTGATCAAATGAAATTTCTTTTGACATGAAGGGCTCGAATGACGAGATAAATTGATATGCTAGATATTTGATCACTTTTAATCTTTGAGATTCTCAACTTCCTCTGGCTTTGCCATTCTGCATTCGAAGCTTTCAGTTTGCAACAGTTCCATAGATGTTATTATGCTTTGTGTTGACCTGATAAAATGATAGGGAGATATGAGTTTAACAACATTTTAGAAGTTAGTATTTGGCATTTTGTAAACTACTGTTAGCTTGTTTCTTAATGTTTTTAAGGGAACTATCATCGGATGAGATTACTAGAGATAGAATAAGAAGTTTCAAACTGATAAGATCCAATAAAATTTCATTGGTCATTTCACTAATGAGTTTTAGGGTGAAGTTTCCCAGCTACATTTTGTTTCCAGTGGTTTTTCTTCATTTTTTGGACCATTATGCACCATTCATTTTATTTCTTCCCTAATATTATCCTATTTTTCTTATATATAAAAATTAGAGCTGTTAGAACTAGCTAGTAATAACAATTACATTTTTTTTATTGTCTTCCCCCGTTTGCTCAAGTAAATGGAAGAACACTAGTTAATGTAGACATAAGGTCCTCTCCTATTACAAATCAGTCTGTAATTCTTTGAGCAGGAAGCTTACATGTGGATAGTAATTATATAGTTGTATCCCTTTTTTTCAAATTTCTTTATATGCTTTGTCTCCTCTGAGTTGGTGAAGGTAGTAATAATTGTGATCTATAATTCTGATAATGTGAAATATCTCTAATCTCAACTTTATGGCATTCAGGGATGAGTGATCTTTGTTCCCCCATGATAATGCTTCTTGAAAATGAAGGTGATGCATTTTGGTGCTTTGAACGGTTGATGCGCAGATTGGTACTTCTCTGATTTTTCTTTGCGATTTCCAATTTGTTATGTAAAAAAGTATTGTTTGGTGTAACATTGTTTTTTGTATATGGTATTCTTGTTAAGCTCCTACTGCAACAAAGTTAAGGATGAGATTAGTTTCATTTTGATTGTTTGAATTTTCACTTCTTATATCTTTTGAGAGGTTCTTTAATGGTTTTTATACAAAAATGGGGAGTTTGGGACCATATGTATTCATAGCTGATGGTTCCACTTTTACCTTTTTCCCCCCTTTACTCATTCCTTACCTTTTAACATCACTTTTAAATTGGTTCTATTGGAGCTTTCATAGCTGTATCTCCATTTTTGTTTTCTATTTGACATCCAGTTTCTTATGATTTGTTCTTTTTGTGAAATTTTAAAAGCGAGGAAATTTCAGATGCACTGAGAGCTCTGTTGGAGTGGAGACACAACTTAGTAATTTAGCTGCCATAACTCAAGTTATCGATCCAAAACTACATCAGCATTTAGGTATTGCCTTGGATTACAACTTTTCCATTCTGTATTTTTAAGTCATCCTCTATGTTATGTGCTGATTAATGATTATTAGATCCCTCTCAGTTTAAACTAGTGCAATATAATTATTGACTTGTAATTTTGAACTTTTTTTCTTGTTATCAAAAGTGGGTATTGGTTATCCAACCAAAGGGAATAAAGAGAAGGGAAAAAAAAATGCTGTTTTATTATTTACTGTAGAATTTCAATTATAACCGTTGAACAAAAGCCTGAATCTAATTGTATGTTAGGGCTGTTGCAAAGACAAGAATAAAAAAGGGGCATTTTGGGTGCATGAGGCTCATTGTTTGCAAGTGTTGGCGGAGAGAATACCAGAAAAAAATGCCTTAAATTCGTTTTCTATAATGGAGTGTGATTGCTTCACCAATCTGAGTTTCAAGGTTTTTTTTTTTTTTTTTTTTTTGGGTGAAGAATATGAGTTTTAAGATTAAGGTGATCATTGAGTTGTTATCAGATTCTATGAAAATAGAGAATTCTAGGTTTTAGAGAAAAGCGGGAGACATTTCTATAATATGGCAAGTTAAGCCTTTTATGATATGCAATAACTAAATTATTGTGGATTGCCCTGTTAGATGGCAGTTTCTTGGCAATGATTAGCATTTGACGATAATTTCAATATTCTGTTATTTCAGTTCACATAACTTGTCTTGTAATACTTGTTCGTATTTTTCTTGCATTTCTTGATTTGTTCTTGAAAATAACTAGAAATCTATTCTTGAAAATAACTAGAAATCTATCTTTTGATCTTGGACTGCAGATGCACTTGGTGGAGGTGACTATTTATTTGCTTTTAGGATGCTTATGGTTTTATTCCGCCGAGAATTCTCTTTTTGCGATTCACTCTACCTCTGGGAGGTATGATTCAACTTTTTTAAAATCCTTACGATCAAAAATTTTCTGTATTGGCTGAAATGAGCAAAATTCATATTCTAAATTCATAGATGTTGTCTTTAGAATGCCATTTCTAAAGTTGATGATGTGCATGCATATTCCATAGAAGACTCTGTTCACTCTTACTGTTCAGCTCCAAGCTGCATATTTTATTCCTATGGTTTGAATGAGTAACTTTGAAGGCTAAATTTTAGGTTCTTGGAGAAATCTGTTTGGCCAACTCTCTGTGAACGATCTTAGATTGCTGGTCTGACTTAAAATTTGCAAGGGCCTATTAATAGTCAGAACATCCCCTTCTTCCCTACTTGATTCTAACACTACCTGTAGATAGGCACAATGCTTACTCAAGAACTGAAAGGAAAGGCCTCTATCTTGTTTGGGGTTAGACATAGGTAGAAAGGATTTAGGATAATTGAAATAAGTTAATTTGTATGGCTTTAGAAGTTATTTCAAGTCCTGGTGCCTCAATGGTCTATGCATTGCAATTTTTTTTTTTTTTATTTGTACTTGTTGGTTTTCTTTTATGTTTCATAACTTTCATTCTTCTTCATGTTCATGCATTGTTGGAATAACTGTATAATCATCAAGTTCTCTCTACAGGATCTGTAATTCTGGCTTTGCCTTCCTGCATGCTGAACCTAAAATCTGTTTCTCATGTTTACTGTTCTTTATGTTTTGTTAACATGCAACAGATGATGTGGGCCCTTGAATACGACCCTGACTTGTTCTATATATATGAAGAGTCTGATGCAGCCAGTGAAAAATCTGAGGGATCTAAAGGAAGAGCAAAATCAATACGTCAATATGGGAAGTTTGAAAGGGAAAATATGAAAAATGGGCCAGGGAATTCAGAAGCCCCCCTCCCTATCTCTGTTTTCCTTGTTGCCAGTGTCTTGAAAGATAAGAGCTCAAAACTGCTGACAGAAGCTCGGGGCCTGGATGATGTTGTTAAGGTCAGCTTAATAAGTTTATTTGTTTGGTTATGCTTTAGATGCCTCCAGATTGCCATATAGAATAGTTTATTATGGAGATATGCCATCTAGTAGAGAGTACACACTGGAGAGAATTCAAGAAATATTAATGTATGAGTGGCAAGATCACTGAAGACCTTGTTCTTGTAGGGAGGGGCAGATGATAGAGACCTTATAAAATGCACACTCTTCTCCCCCACTACTGACCTACACCTACACATCCACACAAGAAAAAATAACAACTAAAGAGAAAAGGAAGTCCATTTATCAAAATACCTTTTGAAGTATCATTGTTTTACATGTGCATGTCTTGAGTAAGAATCATTCTCAACAAGCCTCACCCCATTCTTGTTGAGAATTAATTTTATAGTTTCTAGACCCTAAGTTTCTAATTGGAGTGGTATTGAATCTGAAAGTCCAGATGAAATTCTTGTGTGGTAATCCCATCTCAACTCCAACTTAGCCAACAATCCATCACTGACAGAGCTTTAGATTTTCTGACACAAAACTTGGACTTCTAGGTGTTGTACATTTGTAGTGGGACCAATTTATAGAAAATATAAAAAATTGGTAAAAGATGGTTACATTTAGTATAGCATCTCATGCATTTTCCTATTGCTCCTGTGTTGTAGATCTCTTGTGATTTTATGTTGCTTGGACTTTTACTTATCTATATTTTCATTCGTTTTCTTCTTATCTTTTGTTATATTACTATGCTTGCAGATTCTGAATGACATGACTGGAAATTTAGATGCCAAAAAAGCATGCAGTGGCGCAATGAAACTTCACAAGAAATACTTAAAGAAGGTTCTTCTCTTACCTTGGTTTGGTGTTATAATTGTTGCATTTGAAATCTGCTGTGAATTATAAAAGAATAAGAAAGCAGGAGAAAGTAGAAAATTTATGGCATAATTCATGATAATTTTTCATTTAGCATTTTATCTATATATTATAAACTCAAGGGGAGAAATATATTTGCTATAAAGAATTGAAATACTGGTGCACCAAGAGAGTACATTGCTTTGAAGCTGCAGAGTGGTGCAGCTCTCAACTCTTCTATCTCCCAGATATGAGTATGTGAGGGTGCACAATTCCAATAATAGTTCTGTTTCTGCCCTATTCCTGCATATGGACGTTGTAGCTAGACCTAGAATTTAATTATAGTTCTTTAACCCCTTAATACAATCAAATCAGTGGCTGAAAAATGTGAAAAACCTAGTCACATCTAAGCTCCAATCGAGTTCTAAGAACATAGTTTCCTCGCTACCGAATTTATTGGTCATTCACCTTATTTTCTGCTGATGATTCACCTTGTTCTGTAGGCCTTGTGAGGCAAAAATTAGTTGTAATGCAAGCAAACATGTACAATGTTGCTACATTAATGAGTAGTGGATGAAATATCCAGCTAGATTATCAATTAGTTGGGTTATTGATTCGTTTGTATTTTTCGTTGCACAGTTTGTGCTTGCCATTGATATTGCTTGTTTATTATGCTTCTGGATATTCCTTGAACTCATTGTTTGTTTGTTATTGCTGCAGGCCAAGAAGACATAGCATTTGATGAAAGACTATTATTATTATTTTACTTTTTTTTGCCGCAGTCGAGAAATATTGGGATGCAGCTGCATTCTGTGTCTTGATTTGGCAAGTGATAATAACTTCAGTTCCACACAAAATCTTTGCTTGGAGATTACAGAATTGTACAATTTGCTCCAACCTGCAAAATGTTCCTTAAGAAAGGAAATTGTTGTATGTGAAACTCAATCTTGATTTTTCCTTTTCCTCATTAGTTCTGTATCCTAAAAACATTCTTTGGAATTCCTTACAGGAATCCATATACTGTATTACGTATGTACTTGTTTACAATCATCAAATGAAATAGAAAGAAAATCTTTTGTTTGTATGTGATTTGACATCTTATGAGTTTTTTTTTTTTCCTTTTCTTTGTCTCACTTTTCAAATTGAGCGTTATGATGTTTCTCTCTGCCAAAAAAAAAACCTTGCACTCTTCATAACTATTATTCCAAGGAAAATTTCCATGGGGTTCCAAGCAAAAGTTTTCAATTAAGAAAGCGAGGATTGTTAACGTAAATAGATAACATGTATTTCAGTTAAAAAATAAATAAATAAAGATAAAATGTATTTTTGTTATTTACCCTAATTACCCTTAAAAAAAAAAAAAAAAAGGGAAATCGAGTGTTGGTTCATTTAAAAATAAGATGGAAATAAAAATAGGAAATAAAAATATACATTTAGATTCTATTTGTTTCGCGAAAAATAATTTATCTATGAAAAATATTTTTTCAAAAACTAATTTTCTATTGTTTAGTTATAATATTAAAAAATATTAAAAATTTCAATTTATAAGATTATAAACATATCTAAACTTATAATAATTTTGTATTTTTAAAATTTTATTATTAAGTATGAGAAAAAATACATAAAAATAATAAATTTAATAATAGCCGACGACCAGCGGTAGTTGTTGGTAGTAGACGGTGATCATCAATGGTCGTTGGTAGTGAGTATCGGTGATGGCGAATTAATAAATTTATATTTACATATTTTTTTTTCATTATAATGAATTTGTTAAAATTTAAAAAATGACTTTTTGTTTTAAAAAGATAAAGTCATTTTTCTTAAAAAAATGCTTAATTTTTCATTGATCAAGAAAATATTTTTCGTTGATTAATTTTTAAAAATATTTCCAAACATTAAAAAATATAAAAAATATTTTTTACGAAATAAACTGAGCCTAATATGAAGAAAAATAAATAAATACTAATGAGCTTTTACTCCAGGGCTGTAAGCATCCTGTAAGATCTTGCGAGTATCAATTGGATCAAATTTATAAAAAAACAAAAATAAATAAATAAAGAGTAGGAAACAAATGTGTTTGTAAGCCGTACAAATTGTTGAAAGAGGGCACCAGTCTTCTTCAACCACGTTTGTTTTCCTCTAAAAACGAGAAATAAAATACAATTCCTAAAATATAATTCCAATTTTCTATTTAGTTCAAAATTAATGATATTTTTATAATTGAAAAATTATAATTTTTTGAAATAATAATACTAGAATCATCTTAAAACAAAAAAAATGTAAATTTGCATATTTGAGTCCTAATCAGAGTGTTCAGATGATATTTATTTTTTTAAGTATAATTTTTGGATATTCAATTCATTTGATTTGAGTCCCCAATAGAATATGGGATTTTGTGTGTTTGATGAGTTATGTAATATTTGGTTTATTGGTTTAAATCATGTGTTTGGGGGAATGAATGCATTATGTTGCATTGATGTTGAGTTTTTTGGTGGTATTCCTCTGTTTTTATAGAGCCTTCATTTTGATATGCTATTATGGATAATTTTGGTTTTGATTTTTGTTTTTGCTTGCAGTTGAGAAATTATGTATTGTAATACTTTATACTATTTAATAAAATCTTTTTGCTTTAAATTATAAATTATTAAACATATTATATTAGGAATATTTTTTATATAATTTATATATTAGTATTATTTGTAATAAGAGGCAAAAATAAAAACTAAAAAAAAATCCTAAAAAGGATATTTAAAAGCCATGTATTAATTATTAGGCATATTATTAGGTTAGAAATATTTTTTTTAATATATTTATATATTAATATATTTGTGTTGAAAGATAATAATAATAAAAAGGGAAAAAATTCTGAAAAAGATATTTGAGAATCGCTTTAAAAATTATGGTTGTCAGAACCAGCCTGATTCTGTTAGTTCAATCGAAAAAATAAGGAATCGGACGCCAGAGTGATTCGACTCTGACATCATACCCGACTAGGGAGAAAATTGAGAAAAACCCGATTGCTCGGCCGGGTAACTAGTGACCCGGTTGGCTCGGACCGAATTTCATGGGTGGGAATTTTTTTTTTTTTTTTTTTTTTTGTGATTGGATTAAACAAAAAAAAAAATTGCAAAACTTATGTTAGTACGGGCAAGTCCATTTCGGTCGGACATTCGTGTAGACAGGTCGTGCGCTCACACGTTGAACCTAAAGCTCAATACCGTGAATTTGCAACCTCAGCGCGTGCGAAAGAAAACTTTTTTAATTACTTTCTTAGCATTGAAATGAGGAGCTTTTAAATATATACTTCATTCCAATTTTGTATTTTTCCAATATGAGATAACTAACTTTTTTTCCTTCACTTTCTTAGTATAAAATTTACTTTAAACTTCAAATTATCATTCATCAATTCACTATTTTTAGCACATAAATATTTAAATTCATATTTTTTTTTACGTAGGAGAATACAAATCCAAATAGACGTTTCACTACCGAGTAGTGGATCTCAAAATAGTCATTTAATGAATTAATTTACCATAATTTATTCTAAATAATGGTTTCAAATTCATATATATATTTTTTAAATAATGTTCATTAATTGCTTTAATAATGTTGATTAATTTTAACTATATGTATATTATATTTTTTTAACATATAAATAATAAATATATGATATTATTTAAAATTTTGATTCGATCTCGGTTGAATCTCTAAATTGTAACCCTCTGACTTTACCGATTCTAAAATCGAGTCAGATTTGAAAACATTGTTAAAAATACGAAAAAGAAAATATAAAATATAAAATATAAAATAATTTTTCTATCACAAACCAGCCCTCTACTTTAGGAGCCCAGCCCAAGGGCAAGTCCAAACAAAAAAAAAACAAACAAACGACGCCGTTTAGTTCTGGTTGACGCTAGCAAATTCCACTGCCCTTCTTCTTAAACATTTCTTCTCAGAGTATCTAAATTCTCATTTGGCAAAAAAAAAAAAAAAAGACTGTCTAAATTCTCAGCAAAAGCCTGGCGTTAGGATCAAAAGGTATGTTTCTGAGAAAATCAAATATTGAAATGCTAATAATAGTCTTGCAGATTCAGAAATTTGTAGTACTTTACACTGAAATTTAACCTTCATTTTGTGTTTGGTGGCAGGGAAAGGATTTGAAAAATGGAGGAATTATTTGTTGCAATTCTATCTATGCTTCTTATTTTTGCTCTAATTCCATTATATTTATGGAAACGCCGTAACGATTCTCGATCACCTGATCAACATCAAGAAGACCGTCAGGTCTGTTTTTAAAGAGTATTGTTGTTGTGTTATTGTTTGATGGAGATCCAGAAATTTTTTTTTTGTCTTGGATGTGAAATTGTTGTTGTTGAGATTTTTTTAAGGTTAAATTTCTAGGTTTTGTATTTCAGGTTGGGCAGAGGGAAACTGTGGTGCGTGCTACTGGTGCTCGCCGGATGCGTAGAAGACCAGCAGCTGGTGCTAGCTCTTCAAGAGCTGCTGAAGTAGCTGTTGAAGGTTTTTTTTTTTTTTTTTTTAATGTTCTGTTCTGTTTTGTATTGTATTGTCTTTGAGACAGATTTTGACCACCACCACCTATCAAATTAGATCTTTTTACTGCCATTTAGTTTATGGAATGGATAGTAGCATGTCTATCGAGCTGAGTGTCAATATTCTGAAATGTGTTGATTTGCATTGGCAATTTATGTTTATGTTACATTCCATTTCCCATGGTTTCTGCTGTTTGTATATGGTTTAGTTTTAATGGAACAAGTTTAGGTGTTGTGAGGCAAAACATTAAGTGAGATTTGTTAAGAGTTACTTTAGAAGGGTTTTCTCATAAGTCATAATCACTGTTGTTTTTGGCTTATTCAAGTACAATTTGTATTACCCTTCAGAGTTGATATAGGGAGTAGTTAGAAATGATGGCTGCAAAACAAGGTACTAAATGCAACTATAGATGACGTCTCATTGAAAATTATATTGCACATGAACATCAGTGGAGGAATGGAGGATGAAAGCTGAGTGTTGTTGGAGTTGCTTTAAATGTTTTAGTGTCCTTTTTGTTTTCAGGATGGGTTGTCATTCTCATTTCTTATTATTCATTTGTAGTCAAGTATAAAACTTCTTTCAACATGAACACCCAACTAAAAATTTGCGAGAATAAATTTATATAAGTTCAACTTCCCAAAGCTATTTCAATTGGTTTAGAGTACCATTTCATATGTTACTTTTCTATTCATGCAGTAACTTTCTCTTGTAATGGAGGAAGGATTGCTGTGTCTCATTTGTTGTAACAAGTGGTGGTTTTGTTAGCACTGCCTTTGATGATCACAAAACATATTATCTATATTGGACTATTATCTTATTTCCTGCTAGCTCTACTTGTTTTCTATTGTCAGATTGAAGGCACATCAGTTGCCATATCTTGAATTAAACTTTTGCTTTTACAGCAGTATTTCTATCATAAATTCCATTGAGTACCATGCTGGAATTTAGAAAACTGATTTTAGTCTTAATAAATGCAATTCTGGACACAGACACTGTTGATGATAGTGATGATGATGCCGCTGCGGATGAGCATTATGAGGCTAAAGCATCAAAAAAGAAAGAGAAGAAACGGCAAGAGCGGGAAGCACAAAGACAGGTGCAGCATTTCATAGCCTTTTTTTTTTCTGGGTTATTTGGTCAATCTATATTTCTTTTTCTGCTCTGGCATAATGTGATTATGATTGCAGCTAGATCATTATGACAGCCCATCAAAGCTGAGAGTTGAGTGAAATTAAAATTTTCTACCTTAAGGCTTTTGAAGGAAAAGCATTTTCTTGGTAAATTTAAGCTCCATGAAGACATAAGCAGTATGAGCAGTAAAAATTAGTGTTTTTTGGTAGTTACTATTTGCAGTCTTTCTCATGGTCCTGGTGTCTTTTTATCTCCACTCTGTTCTGTTTTCCTTTCTATTGGGGTGCTAGTACTTTTTCTTCGTAAATTTAAGCTCGCATGAAGATGTAAGCATTTGTCATTATTTAGACAATCTATTTAAGAACAAAAAATGAAACGATGAGGATCTGAAAGTATAAGCAATAAAAATTGAGTGTTGTTTTGGTAGTTACACCTTGTATTCTTTTCATGATCCTGGTGTTCTTTTTTCTCTTTTACTTTGTTCTTCCTTCCTATTGGGATGTCGGTACTTCTCTCCACTGTGTTGGACGTGGTTGTTGTGTAGGCTGAGGAAGCTGCACGTGAATCAAGGCTGACCAAACAAGACCATTATGCAGAAATGCGGAGAAAGAAGGATGAAGAGCGTGAGGCACAGGAGCGTAAGCTGGTGGGTTGGTCCTCTTCTTGTGACATTTCAGAATATTCATACTTGGGTTTCTTTTTGAAGAAATTGCTTATGATTCATGTAGGAAGAAGAAGCCAAGGCTCAAAAGGCCAAAGAGGAGGAAGCCGCTGCATTAGAATTTGAGAAATGGAAAGGGGAATTTTCAGTTGATGCAGAAGGAACAACTGAAAATGAAGTGCAAGATGGAAATCAGGATTTGCTATCCGAGTTTGTGGAATACATAAAGGTGCTGTGCATCCTGCACTTACCACTCTTACCATCGGGGGGTTTTGGCAACTTATTAAAATTCCATGTGGAAGTTATTTTCAGTTTTCAGTTTCTCCATTTTATGCTTGCAAGTAATTACCTCCATCAAATGTGAATTACAAGTATTTTAACAAGCTCTTAATGCATCTTAAATGCATACATCTGTAATTGTGTGCATTGTTATACTAAATCTACAAATATGTCACTGGTAATGATAAAGTTTCTAAACCCAGGTTTTTATGGTGCTGATCTTATTATATGCTTTTTGTGTAATGTCATCTTGCAGAAACACAAATGTATTCCCTTGGAAGATCTTGCTGCAGAATTTAGGCTGAGGACTCAGGTAGTCTCTCAACTTTCCTCCTGCAGGATGCAATGATAGAATAGGAATCTACATGTTGAATTTCATTGTTTTGAACAATGGTGTTGAGTTGAGTTTATTAATGGTAGAACTGAATTCACTTTTTTGCAATCAACTTGTATTGCTTATTGTATCCATGCATCTGCTTTCCAAGTAATTAGAAATTAGAATGTAATTTTTATTTTGTCCTTTCCTTGTTTTTGCAGGAATGCATTAATCGGATAACCTCTCTGGAAAGTATGGGTATGTATTATGCCATATATTTTTCTGTTTTCAAGTATGTTTTGACCATTCAATAAGGTTCTGTTGCAACTTTTCACTGTTTTAGACAAATTTCTCTCATTTTAGTGTCTCAAGTGTCTTCTATATAAACTATAAATAGAATCATTTCTTTTGCTTATTTGAGTGTGATATTTTGATAGTGGTTTAGTTTACCACTTGGCTTTAATCTTTATCTTGCGAAATAACTTGCAATCTCTTGCTATGGAATTCGAGGGTTAGTGTGTTCTGTTATGTAGGGAAATAACTTAATTTAGGTTTCAGCATAGGATGAATTGTGTGTTTACCTTATCTTTTCTAAACATAGAAGTAAAATTTACTTCTCTGCAGCTTATATTTTGCCGATATTCTTGACAAGAAAATCAACTTCAAATTTATTTTTCCTATTAGGGAGACTTTCTGGGGTCATGGATGATAGAGGGAAGTATATATACATCTCCCAGGAAGAGATGAAAGCTGTTGCTGACTATATTAAGCACCAAGGGAGAGTTAGCATCTCACATCTAGCCAGCAAGTCGAACCAGTTCATAGATTTGGAGCCAAAAGCACAGTTTATTGAGGAAAGCAATATGGAGGAGATAACTGCTGCTTGACCTCTGCCCCGGTACTTGGCATCATGTATATCAAGTAAAATTTACACTTGGATCAGGATTAGAGTAGCGAGAAAAGTTCCTAACAAGTCATGTTAACCCTTGTGTCATGCAGGTAGGGATAGAGAACTAAATTTGTAATTTCTTCTTTTTCTTTTTCATGTCCTGACCTCACAATACATGTTTTCTGGATAATTAGATGACCCGCTTGTATTAATTTGACAGAATTTATATATATTAAATGGAAGTCTTTATTTTGCGGAAGTATTACGTGAATTGTTGTAATCGGTTGTTGTTAGGATCCTAGTTGACCAAGGTATGGAAATTGGTGAATCCCAAAGTATGAGATTTTAGTGTGGAATTCATATGAACTTCAGTCTCTCTAACCTCTTGAGCTATTTTTTGAGGTGTGGATCTTTCAAAGTTCATAATAATTATTTCAAAATAGTTCAATTTAGTCATAATAATTAACATTTGAATATTACGTCCTAAAATTTATCTATTTTTAATCTCCTAAAATTCATCTATTTTTAACCAACTCTCTCCCGCTAAAACCAGAGGAAGAGTGTAAAAGTCTATAAGCAACATATTTCATAACTTTTTCAAGAAAATTTCGCAAAAATAATTTTACGTGTTTGCCAATTATATAATTTTTTTCTTTATATCTAAATAAAGTAAATATCTTTCACAAAATTTAAAAATCCATATCTTCGTAATTCAGTTCAGCTTTAATAAAATTACTAATTATAATTTGTCATTAATTTGATAAGAAATATTAAAAGGGAGAGTTACTCATATATTGTGTAGTCTGCATTATTATTTCTACCTATTAGGTTTCAAAAACAAAAAAATTGATCATAATTAAAATGATATATAAAAATAAAATAATAATAAAAAGAAACAACATGAAATAAGAATTCATGACATACAATTTATGATTTTTAATTAATAAATAATTTTAAGTGCGACAATATGACAATATGTGCGAAACACAAGATATTGAAATATATATATATATATATATATATATATATATATATATATATTTGGGAATCGCATTCATAAATTTGAGTGCAACAAAAAACTTTAAACCCAATCCTAAGTCAAAAGCTTATATGTAGGTCCAACTATATAGTTATTATTAGGGGGCAAGTTATGCCCATAACCTCAGCCTCGATAAAAGAGGAGTTGGACTTCCTTCATACTTTAAACTTTTTTTGAAAAACATTCATGCTTTAAACATTGCATCCAACATGATAATGATCTTCAAATATTTTTTTATGAATGCCTATTACATCAACATTTAATGTGTATATATATATAAAAGATATTTTGAATAAAGACATGGTTTAGATATTGTAGTGAACTAAAATATTATATTGATATTAAATTATAAATATGATTAAAATTAATAAATAAAAAAACAATTGGCATGCAACACAGTTCTTGCAATATAAACCATACATATTTTTGTGGAACCTATGACCCAGTGTTGTGTAATGTAAATATTATTATGTCCTAAAATTCATCTATTTTTAACCAACTCTCTTCTCCAATCAATCCGCTAAAACTAGAGGAAGAGAATTTAGCTTGACTCGGTCTTGTTCCTTCCTTTCATCCTCATTTATATCCTTCTTCTCTCACTCTCAAATGGGTTTCCCTTCTTAGCGACTCCCCATTCCTCCACTTCTCGCCGCGTCTTACCTTCAGACGCGGCAACACAACCACAATAACCACCACTTCCACCACCACCACCATCATCTTCTGGGCGAATTCAACAAGCGAAAACTCTTTTCTTTTTTTTTTTTTCTTTTTTTTTTCATTTTCATAAATGATGGCGAAAATTGGAATGGAGGTTCCTTGGAATTTTAGAATGCTAATATTCATTACATTTGCGTGTTTCTTGTTTGATAAAAGCTATGGCCAAGCGAATGACGACTATAACACACCGGCTGCTCCGCCACCGGCCTTGAACACTTGTAACGGAGTCTTTCTTTCTTATTCTTTCACTTCTAGAATAAAAGAATATCCACATGTAAAGAATGCAACAGCTCAGGCATGGGCGTTCCAGTCAACAGCAACAATTGTCAACACCGGAGAATACGATATAAAGGCATGGGAAATGCATGTTGGTTTTCAACATAAAGAAATTTTAGTTTCAACCACCGGAGGGATTGTCCTTGATGCTGATGATTTTCCTGTGGATGCTAGCAATGGGACAACCTTCATTGGAGATTCACAGACAGACTTAAAGACATCCATTGAGACCGCTGGAGATTTCAACCAAATTGCTGCCCAGATTGACATTACTGGTACACAGTTTGGAGTGAAACCTCCTAAGGTTCCAATGCCAAAGGACATCAAGCTTGTTAACCCTGGTTACAAGTGCCCTAAACCCACTATGAAAGGTAAATAATAAATAAATAAATAAGTAGTATGAAATTGTGAATGGTGAATTACTAATACAGAATATGCATTAAATTGGATGTATTTTATAATATTATATATTATTTATTTTAAAAAAGTTTAATGTGATTTCTAAGTTTATACAAGTAGGCTGACTAGGTACACATATTATGAAAATTAATTGTTAAATAGGCTACATTGTTATACTTAATTAATTATTTTGTTATACTTAATAATATATAAGAAAATTTTATATAATTATTAATTTTAAAAATTTTAGAAAAAATCAATTAAATTTGTCTGTCTGACTTAATACATTCAGTATATTGAATAATAATTTATTGTGAATTGAAGTATTATAAAAGCATTATACAAAAGTTGTGTCTCATTTACAGGTAAAACCTCTATGCAAGTATGTTGCAAGAAGGATCCAAAGTACAAGCCAAAACCCGCAAAAAAGATCAAATTCATGCCTAGACAAAACGGAGATCTCTCCATAGTATATGATGTTCTTCAAGCTTATGGCAACAATTATCTTGCTCAAGTAACAATGGAAAACAATCACCCATTAGGCCGTCTTGATCACTGGAACTTAACTTGGGAATGGAAAAACAATGAATTCATTTACTCAATGAGAGGAGCTTATGTTCGTGAAATAAACCCAGGCCAATGCATTTACGGCAAAGCAGGACAATATTACCAAGATTTTGATTTTTCTACAGTCTTAACCTGTGATAAAAGTCCTATCATTTCAGATCTTCCGGCTACAATGAAAAATGATTCAAAACTCGGAAAATTACCATACTGTTGTAGAAATGGTACTCTTTTACCGACATTAATGGATGAAGAAAAAGCCAAAAGTATTTTTCAAATGCAAGTTTATAAATTACCTCCAAATATGAATAGAACCGCCATTGAACCTCCCAGTAAATGGAAGATTGTTGGTGTTCTGAATCCGCAGTATAAATGTGCAGCTCCAATTAGAGTTGATGCATCAGAATTTCCTGATTCAAATGGTCTTCCAGGTATAACTACAGCCATTGCTAGTTGGCAAATCATCTGCAACATTACTCGTCCGAAACATCAACAATCAAGATGTTGTGTTTCTTTCTCAGCTTATTACAATGAATCAGCAATACCATGCAATACTTGTGCTTGTGGTTGCCAAGAAAATTCGGGTTGCAGCGAAACTGCCAAATCCATGTTCCTCCCACCAGAAGCTTTACTTGTTCCGTTCGATAACAGAACAGACAAGGCATTAGCTTGGGCAAAACTCTATCATTTTAAAGTTCCGAAACCAAGACCATGTCCTGATAATTGTCCAGTTAGTATAAATTGGCATTTAAATTCAGATTATAAAACTGGTTGGACGGCTAGAATTACATTATTTAACTGGGATGATACACCCTTTGAAGAATGGTTTGCTGCAATTCAAATGGATAAAGCATACAAAGGATATGAAAATGTCTACTCTTTTAATGGAACTAAACTTGATAATTTAAACAAAACTATTTTTCTTCAAGGATTGCCAGGATTGAATTATTTGATGGGTGAAGTTAATGGGACTAAAGGCGGTCCGAGAGTTCCTGGAAAACAACAATCTGTAATTTCATTTACTAAGAAACAGACTCCAGGGATTATAATAGCTAATGGTGATGGATTTCCTAAAAGGGTTTTTTTTAATGGAGAAGAATGTGCATTGCCTACCAGAATTCCTATAAAGAGTGGAGCTTATGATCAATCTCATCATGTTAATTTGTTTACTACAATTTTATTGATGGTTCTTATCACGATGATGATTATGACAGATAATTGTCTGTATTGATTAATTACAATTTTTTTTCGATCAAGTTAATTATGGTTATTGTATTTGTAGGAAAAGAAAAATTAACTAGCTTCATTTTCTTTTATTTTGGTGAGAACTTAATTTATATGTGTTTGGTTAATTATTGTATTTTCATTTAATTAAATTTACATGTTTAAATTAGCACTAACTTAATGATTAGAAATATACAGTTAAGTAATTACTTTTAAATTGCTATTTCCATTTCTTTTATTAATTAAGGCTTTAATTTTGAATTCCAACTTGAAACTTTTTGAGATATGAGGTTAATTAGTTTTTGTTTTTTGTTTTTTTTTTTTTTACGAGTAGTATAAGATATATATAATAGTACTCTTAATTTAATCAGAAAGCAACATGAATTAAATTCATTTTAATTTTCCCTTTCTTTAGACCAATCACTTAATTCAATTTGATTGAATATTTAACCTTAAGGTATCCTTAGTCAAGAGTGAAGAACCATACCATCACCATTCACCAATAAAATTGAATTAATCATTCATTCATATATCCCCACTTGCACATTCTCCTTTCCACTCCATATTTCACATGTCTGCCATACCATCATGTGTACCTTATCTTGCAATGATTTAACTTGCTTTAACTTTTCTCTGTTCTCCTCTACTATTCTTGGCCACCACCATGTACTAGCTTTAACATCACTTATGACTTCAACATTCCTTCCCAATGCCAAATTTCAAAGCAAAATTTAGTAATTTACCTCCATTACTTAAAAAAGTGTAAAAAATTACTAGTACATTTTGTCTTAGCAATATTACTATGATTTCTAAAACTGTAAAAATGTGAATTCAAATGCTAGTTTAAGGTCAATTTAAGCCTCATTGCCAAATCATAAAATGACATATATTCATAAAGTTGGGGGCATTATACAGCGGCACACATCAATATTATTTTAGAAGAAAATCCTGACTACAAGGTAATGGTTCAAGTCATGAGAACAACCTTTTCGCAAAAATACAAGGAGAAAATTACACATATTTACAAAATGAAGAGTCTCGTACGTTCATAATGTCCTTTTTTAATAAAAAAAAAACTAAAACCGAAAGGTAACATATATACTTTCCCCCCTTGAATTACAGTCCTTCGGTATAAGACACTCCAGTGGAACTTAACCAAGCTCCTCCTTGAATTAACTCAGCAACAGTGAATTTCCTAGCTTCATTAGGATCAGTAATGACATGATAACCAGACCAATTAACTCTCTTGCTAGTACCAGCACCTGGGCCTCTATTTGCATACTCACCATAATACAAAGTCCTTAATGCAAAATCTTTATTCCACTCTGCCCAACCAGCAGGATCAATATGCCCACCAATAAAAGATTGCATAACAACAGTTCTTGAATACTCTTTCCATGGCCTACCAAGATAAGTTGGGTACAAATTTTTCTCTAATTCAAGATCAGGGCTTGCAATTATATCACAATCTTGAATTGATGTCCCTGTATTTTGATTTGGGTCTACTCTGCCTTGTGCAGTGACCATATTCTTTTGGTTTTTCATTGGCTTTCTAGCAGTAATTTGGCAATTTTGAAGTACAACAGCTGCATTTCCAAAGATGAAATCAATTGTTCCTAGTATAGAACAATCTCTATAAAATTGTCTATAATTATGTGCGTAGAGGGTGTCTTGGTATGCATCAATTCGACATCGGTTAATGACAGATTGATCTGCACTAACACGTAGTGCTACAGCTTGATGTTTTTCTGGTCCTGCTGTGTTTTGAACCCAAATGTCTTGTAGTATGAATCCATCCCCTGCTACAGCTGCATAGTAGAACAAAGATTTATTTTTCAAATTTCTCTTCAGAAATACTAATTAACAACAAAGTGCTTACTTCACAACCTTTACAGTTAAATCAAGTATTATAATATTTGAATTTAGCTCAATTCCGAGCTAGAATTCAACTCGACTATAACGGAGTTGATTTCCAACATTTTGTAAATCTAAGTTCAGGTAACTCACCAATAGTTTCATGGGTTTGAGTTGTACAAATGCATCTTATACTTAAGATTAAGAATTAATACTAATAAAAAAAAAAAAGAATTAATACTAATCCACCAAAATAAATGAAAGATTAAAGCAAGCAAATCACATGATATAATAAAAAAATTGAAGCAAAATTGATAGAGTAGAAGTAGATTTTCATTACCAAGAGTGGCAGATTTGAAGGTTGTTGAACCATCCACAACATTAAGGCTACCGGTAATGATAGTCAAATCCATACCATCACCAACAATCATAACATTTTTCTTTTTCTTCCCAACTTCAACATTCTCCTTATAAATCCCTCTTTTCACATAAATCACATACCTCTTTTTACTCTTATCAGGAACAGAATCTACAGCTTCTTGAATTGTTTTATACTTTCCACTCCCATCTGGTGCTACCACCACATTAGCCTCAACATTCCTCAATGAATAATAACTCTCCAAAAGTTTCCGATCCTTGGCCAAGATCCACGACGGAAACCCACCATTTAATGGCCGGAGAAAATCCTTATCGGATGCAGAAACTCTAGCAAGAATTGCTAGAGATGTTCTTGTTCTTGAAATCAAATCTTGAAGCAATACTTCTAGTGTTGCTACTTGCTTGGATGGGTTAACTGCTTTATGAGCAATAATCCCATCCAAGCAAGTTACATGGTTAGTGAGTATACCACTAAGCCATATATGAGCATTATCAACATCAGATTGGTTGCTCAAGTTAGTTAACGTAGATGTTACATAACCTATACGATCAATCGACATTTCCATTAGCTCTAAACAATCAGTTACAGCATCATTGATACGGAGACCGCCGCCGCGGCGATTTACTATATCAAAAGCAGTAGCTTTCATTTCCATTTTGATTTGTTTGAGAGATTTGGATAGTATTAATAAGCATGATTGAGAATCAAAATCTTGGTCACATAGATGTATAGGAATGGATGGATTAGAGTGGGTAATTTTGATCAAATGGGGAGAAAGAAAAAAACTGGAAATTATAATTGCAAATAGAGAGAGGACAACGAGAAGGATCTTGAACATGATATCAAGTATATGTTGAATGTTGATTTGGGATTTCTTGCTTCTTTGCAAGTGTATGATTATATGGTTCTTGTGCTGTTTTTATATTGGGAAATTATTATACTATCCACTAAGCGGAGAATTCGCCTTAATTCACTATCAGATTTATTATTATTACTAGTTATTAGGCTTCCAAAAAATTTTAAATTTGCCAACCAGACATAATGGGTGTATAGGGTAAGTGTTCCCTACATTACACTGAATGTATATAATATATAAAGTAAAAAAAATATCCATATATTTTTACTGGGTAAAAAATAAATAAATAAATTATATTAATTAAAATATTTCATCACTTATTAATTTAATATATGAGATAAATTTATACATTTAGTGTAGATAAAGAGATTCGATTGTCTATTAGAAAAATGAAAAGGAAATTTTTTTTCTTTTTTATGAATTTTTTTTTTAATTTGGATTTCATTTATAGAATTGTTTAACTGGAGATTTTTTTTTAATTTTGTTTAGTTGTAGATTATGATTGATTGCAAGTTTATTCTTATTTTATTTTTTTATAGTATTGTTTTATTCATTAAAATATGATAAGTTTTTTCATAAAAAAATATATATAATTTGTTTTAGTTAGTAAAAAAAATTGTGAAAATGACTTTTTTTATAAATTAAGTTTTTTCATTAAAAAAAATTTTAATATTTTATACAAAACTCAGTTAATCATGTTAATAGATCATTTTTTACACTTGATTTGCCAAACAAGATTAACAAATTAATTATTACACCTATAATTATTATTTTCTTAATAGTTACACTTGTAATTATTACACTTTATATTTTTAATTCCGATCCAATCGCACCTTAAGACTTAAGAGTCCCAACCAATTATGAGTTTGCAAATTGCAATAGAAAGCTGTGACCTGCCATCAGCTAACCTTGGTCGCAGCAATTACTCTTTGGCACTACCATAGTAACCATACCAGTGTTGGCTAGCTTTTGTTACATTAAAGAAAGAAGTATAATTTTGAGATCTTTATAAAGAGCTCTCAAAATTCAAATATGGTTAAATAGAAATAAAGGGTTTAAAAGAAGAAAAAGAATAATCTTTTGTTTATAACTTATCTAATAAAAAAAAGTAAAATAAATTATTTAATTAAAAATGAAATGTAAAACAAATCACTTTTTATTAAAAAAAAATTATGTACAACAAATTCATATGTTTAATAAATATAATTTTATAATTACATTATTTTCTAAAAAAATTCAAAATTAGTAAAACAACTTTTTGACGAAAAAAAAAAAGCTAAATATAACTTAGAGCTTTAGTTGTCACCAATAATATTCTCTCCGCTGTAAGATTATTTAATTATGTCAAACCATAATTCAATAAAATAAAAAAAAAAAATCTAGGAGTGAACTAATGAAAAATCTGAGTTGTCTTCAAAATTATGATTTTGATTTTTTTTTGGAGAAAATTTATGATTTTGATTTTTTTGGAGAAAATTTAGAGGCAAATATAAATATATATATTTATTTTCTTTTAGTATTGAAAAAGAAGGTTGAAACTTAAATTTGTTATCCAATTTTATACATAAAGGAAAATTTTGCACGTTTATTTTTGTTATATGTCTTTATTCTAACATCTCTCCTAAGTTAATGAATTAAAGTAACTTAAATTTATTATCCAACCTTATATATAGAGGAAAATTTTGCACAGTTTATTTTTGTTATATATCTTTATTCTAGCCTCTCTCCTAAGTTAATGAATTAAAGTTTAAGTGGGAGTAATTGTTAAGAAGGTTAAACATTAATTTTAGTATTTATAAGTTTAACAAATAAAGTTAAAGATAGTTAAAATATTACAGGAATAACATTTAATCCCTTTTAACCCGGATTCAAACTTATCCTTATAGGTTATGGAAATTATATCAATATTAATTGCTAATAAGTGTAAGAGGGTGTTTGATAACCCAACTTATTACTTAATTTAATATTTTCAGCACTTATTAGTTTTAAGATGGTTTGATAACATAAAATGGTCACAACTTAAAATTTTCAATTAAGTCAAAAACTACTTAAAATGGTAAGTTAAAA
>CATKHJ010899712.1:0-25288 GCA_949750685.1 Vernicia montana
ATTAGCCTAACAATTTTGACACTCTAAAAAACATATTTTAACACTCCTATAATTTTTTTGTAATTTAATTTGATTAAAATACACATACATTTAATTTTCTTATATGCGCACTTTAAATATTTGTAAAAGGAAAATAAAATATATATTTAATTGCATTTTCAATTTTTAACAAAAGTTATTCTTTATTAGGAAAATAATTAATGCTCATCCACTTAATTTATAAGTCATATATGTTTTAATTGTTGGATTAGTCGAGTAGCATAAATATATAAAATATATAGGTAAATAGTTTGATGATATTATACAATTGTTATTTTTTTTCCAAAATCAATATTATATTACATCCTTAAAAAAATAGGCAACTCTTAAATAAATAATATAATAATAAATAAAAAATCATTTAAAATATCATATGATTTTTTAGAACATTATATATTTTCATATGGAATCATAATTTGCATAATTCAAATTAATGTATCATATATTAAGATGATATTTTTATTTTTTTTGAAACATATAATACTCAATTTTATGGTTAGATTTTTTTTTACTAATCGGATGATTTTGCTTTTATATTAATTTTAAATATTTTTTTATTATATTTATTTTATTAGAAATGAATTTTGATGAGCTACAAAGGAGTTTCAAAACGATCTCGAACTTGATTGTATTTATAAATAAATTTTTGATGGATCGAGTTCGAACTCGACTCAAGCCGCTCTAATAGTTAAATGAGTCGAGCTTGAATTTCAAGCCCAATTCAAGCTAAAAAAAAAAAAAAAAAAAAATGGAACTAAATTTGAGTAAGCTAAAGTTTAGTTCGGTTTAGCTTCCCAGAAATTGAGTTCCATTCCGAGATTAGCCATTTTTAATAAAAAAAAAAAGAAAAAAGAAAAAAAAAAATGGCATTTGAGAAATAGAGCGGTGGCATATTTGCCATTAAAGCTGAAATCTTCCGCTGTTCCGTGCCTCACGAAACAAAACCACCCAGCCAGAAATTTTAGGAAGCGAAAGCAAAAGCAAATGCAAAGCAAGGTACCATTTCTCTTTCTCTCTCGCTTTGTCTTGTACAAAATCAAAGATACAGAGATAAAACGGTATATAATAAAATCCCATATTTTACTCGTTTCGCTAACTAACAAAAATTGCCCAGCTCTGACTCTCTTCCACACTTCAGGTTGGTTTCTTTTTCTCCATTTTTTTTTTTCACAATTCAAATTTATCAAATATTTGAAATATCATTAACAATAGATTTTTATTTATTCATCGATTTTATGCATACCCATTGTTTTTTGCATTGTTTAATGTTGATATATATAATTACAAAAGATTAGGAACTCAATTTCAAAGTTGGCAGCTTAATGATTGATTATTTTGGAGAAGCCGATCTGTTAGCTCGTAGTTGTTTCTGTGTTCATTGATTGAAAGCAATTTTATTTATTTGCTTGTTTAGGTCGGAATGCTTAGCTACTTAGTAATATTGTGAACTATTAGGGGACTAAGAACAGTTTCTTGGTCCCCATTAGATGAGTTTCAATTTTGTGAAGAAGAAGCTGCTGCATAAGGGAAGATAATGAGCTTACAACTCCACTCCCCATTTTATGGGATTCCACTTTCCAGCCCTTTAAATAGTCGAAACCATGTCAATTCTCTGTATTTTGGTAGAGTTCCTTCATCGAGAAGGTCATTTCGCAAACTTGTTTGTGCCAAAAAGCATAATGATTGGATTAACCAAGCAATTAGGTTTTCAGATTTCTGTGGTCAGTATGCAGTGTTTATAAGGAATGCTATTGGATCAAGAAGTGGGTTGCAAGTGGAATGTGTGAAAGAACCTATTGCTCAAAGCAAAGCTCTTGTCAGGTCCTTGGCACCTTTGTGGAAAGAGGGATTGCTTCTATTCAGAGGTTCAGTTTTTGTGGCTGTGATATCTGGGGTTTGCTTGTTGCTGTGGTATGGGCAGGCCAAAGCCAAGGGTTATATTGAGGCTAAGCTTTTGCCTTCCATATGTTCAGTGCTTAGTGATTATATTCGGCGTGAGATTGATTTCGGTAAGGTTCGAAGGGTTTCTCCTTTGAGCGTAACTCTGGAATCATGCTCAATTGGGCCTCATGGTGAAGAATTTTCTTGCGGTGAAGTACCCACCATGAAACTCCGAATTTGTCCTTTTGCAAGTTTGAGGAGGGGGAAAATTGTGATTGATGCAGTTTTGTCTCATCCAACTGTTGTGATTGTGCAAAAGAAAGATTATACTTGGTTAGGTATCCCGTCATCTGAAGATGGTCTACAAAGGCACTCATCTTCTGAAGAAGGGATTGATTATCGTACCAAAACAAGGAGGCTTGCCAGGGAGGAGTCAGCAGCTCGCTGGGCAAGAGAGAGGGATAATGATGTGAAGGAAGCTGCAGAGAGGGGTTACATTATTCCTGAGAGAGATTCTAGTTTGTCTGAAGATGGCATTTGGAAGGCAGATGAAACTCATTTCACAAATTTAACTTTCTCATGCACGGATGAAAAGATGCACTTGCGGGATCATCATTGCATGGACACAGGTCTTGATTATGATATGAAGCATGCTGACTTGGAGAAATCTTTTGGTATAAAATTTCCTGGTTCAGGTCTTAAATTCTGGTCTAGTGTGATTAAAGGATCTAAGAAACTCAAATTTAAGAGGAAGGCTAATGGGTGCGATATCTCAGCAGCTAGTGTCAATGCTAAACGACGAATCCTTGAACGTAGTGCATCAGCAGCAATTGCATATTTCCATGGCCTGTCCAATGGGGAGTTTGATGAGCCTTCTCAATCATCTGATGGTTATCATCTTATGAACCTTGACTCTCTTTTGGTACAAAGCCAAGGTGGTAATAATGCAGACAAGTCTATTGATGTAAGTAGTGGGGAAGAATGTTTAACTGCCGACGACCAGAATGTAGAACATAATGAAAATACAAGAATCCAGCCTCTCACAAGGAACCAGCATGTACTTGGTCATACATATGATTTCAGCCTTATACGTGATCCATTTCTTAGGACTTTATGTAAACTTATTGAAGTTGCAAAAGTTGGTGAAACTTTGCCATCTATCAGAAATGTCGTGGGAGATGCTAAAAATGGTTTAAACAGTGAGGTTTCACCAGTAGATATTGCAAATAGAAATACGAATGCAAATACATCTGAGATTAGAACTGGTCATGCATATCAAGATTATACTTCTGAAAAGCTTGAGCCTGAGCCTGCAATGAATCATCCTGTTCCAAGTTCATCCCTGAGCTTGAAATCTAGCTTTGCTTCTTTTTCAAGAAATATCAGGGGACTGCTGTCTCCTCTTTTTGCTGGTTCCTTTCAAAAGCTGAAATCAGGTGTGGGTCCAAAAGTTGAAGATATTGTTGCAGAGCTTGTTGACGGGGTAGATGTAGTGCAGACTGAAGGAATTGAGAAGATGCTTCCAGTTTCACTGGATTCTGTTCATTTCAAAGGTGGAACACTGATGCTGCTTGCATATGGTGACAGAGAGCCAAGGTGAAATCCCTTTCTAATTCATATGTTTTTTTTATTATTATTATTACATTCTTGCATGCATCATCTATTTCTTCTGGCTAAAAATTTGTTGAATCATTTATCCATTGTAGAGACTGGGGCAAAGCATTACAAAATGCAATTTTCTTCGTCTTATATTTATGGAGTTGCATGAATAGTTGGTTCCCAGGTTGAAAACTTTAGCATGGCTTGTTGGAGAGTCTGTAATTGGGAGGGCGGGGGGTGGCGGGGTGCGCGGGTGGTGTGCTTTGTTAGATACAGAAAGAGAGAGAAACCTTCATGAATGGATATTTTGACTGTTCCAGTTTTATGTGATTGAGTAAGAATTACTAATTGGATCACATTGCCGTTGTCTGATTGAGATAAATATACATATTTGTATTTCCTGTAACCTCACCAATTTCTAAATGCTCTATTACTTGTCAAAAAGTAACAAAGAAAATTTATGATGATGAATTTGTCTTTTTAATGAACCAATGATCGATTTTCTACCATGGGCAAGTAATAAAGTTTGATATGTGCTATTATTTATAGGGATAAATATAATCTCAGGGATGTTAGTTTAAGAAAGTAAAGTTGTTGCAACAATCCTATAACACTATGAGACTATAATATGTGTTATTGTTTGGCACCTGCAATGAAATCTTGGAAATGTGAGATTGTATAATTACATTTCCATGTACTTAGGAATGAGAAAGGATAAGCGAAGTAGTTTACCATAGTACCCTCAATAGCATTCCATAATTTGATTATATTGAATTCCCTTTATGAAAATAAAATACTAAATTTCATGTAATGTCTTTTCAGTTTCAAAGAATTGATTGATGGTTATCTATATTTGAAAATAAGTTTTTTTATACTATTTTATATTTTTATAAATAAGATAAATTATTTTTAAAATTAATTTAAGTAAATTAAAAATGACCTTCGTGATCAGTGATTGTAAAAATAGTATACTTCTAACATAATTAACAAAAAGTTCTCTAGATATATTAATATTACACATTATATTAAATGAACTTATAAATTTGAGTGTTAGGTAGTGTTTGGTAAAACTGAAAATTAAGTGCTGAATTTTAAGTACTTAATAATATAAGTGATATAGTTTTTAAAATGTAAATTATTTAAAAATTTAATCACGTATTGTATTCAGTAGAAATTTTTAGTTAAATATTTTAACTTACCATTTTAAGTGGTTTTTGATTTAATTGAAAATTTTAAGTTGAGATTATTTTATGTTATCAAACCATCTTAAAATTAATAAGTGCTGAAAATATTAAATTAATTAATAAGTTGAGTTATCAAACACCTCCTTAATATGCTATTAGAATGATAATTTTATATCTACCTAGATATATTAAACTACATGTCTGTTAGTAATGTTATAATCCTTTTTAGCTAATAATATAAGGGTATTATAGCCAAATTTAATGGTAATTGAGGATAATATTGTCAAAACATTCACATTCCCACTGTTGAAAGTGGAATCACAAAGCCATGTATGTGAGGATGTGATGGTTGGGAGTGCATTTTTAGAAATGCAGCATTCTTGGTGATGTAATGTTCCTGTGTAATCGAAACAAAAGAATGATTTGGGCAATCTAATACACTCTGTATTCTGGATACACTTTTAGCTCCTGATTAGAAAGGTTAGGATGTAATGTACTCGTCAAGTTGATGAAGCCAGATCAGATATGCTTCCTCACCTGAAAGATTAATTGTTAGCTTTCTTGCTCCTATAGTTCTTAAAATCTATTGAGGTTTTATAATATACTCATCTAAACCTTGAAAATTTGTGCTATGTGGTTCATGCATATATATATATATTTTTCTAGTGTTCGCATAGGATAGTTGTTCAAATTCAACAGTTTAATAGTCAGAAAAATCTACTGGTCTGTATATGAAATTATAGATTTTATGTTTGAATTGGGTGATAACTGATGATGGTATCTCTACTGCAAAATGAGGTATGATTGATTTTCTATAAAATGCAGGATGAAAGGTTCTTTTTTTTTTTTTTTTTTTTTTTTTTTTTTTGTAATTGAGTATTTACTTCTTGCTTTATGATTTTACTGCACTGCACCTAGAGAGATGGAGAATGTCAATGGACATTTGAAGTTCCAAAACCACTATGGTCGTGTGTATGTCCAGTTGAGTGGTAACTGTAAGATGTGGAGATCTGATGCAATATCTGAAGATGGTGGCTGGTTATCTGCAGATGTTTTTGTTGATAGTGTTGAGCAGCAATGGCATGCTAATTTAAAAATTGCCAAACTCTTTGCTCCGGTAAGGTATTAAATATGACATGTATAGTTTAAATTCCTAAGACATTTAAAAAAAAAAAAAAAAGAATCTGTAATATGTGATATGTGAACTGTCCTTTTTCTGCTTTTTTCACAGCTTTTTGAAAGGATTTTAGAAATTCCAATTGCTTGGTCCAAAGGGAGAGCCACTGGTGAGGTGCTTTTCTAACTTATGTTCATTTCTTTTCCCATTTTTTTCTCAGAACTTTATCAGCATATTTCTGACTTATGGAGTCATCTACAGTGATGTTACTCTTTCAAGTTATTTTGCATTTTATTCTTATGATATAAAGTTAGAAACTGCTAATCTGTGATTTAATAATTTGTTTTCATGGGAATTCTTTTAAATTGATTTGATGCTCCTCACTCAAAATGCCTGCTAAAATGGGGGACATTTTAATTAGTAAGTGTGTGCCATATTGGATGTTGGAATTTAGAATGGACAGACTTCTGAGAGTTAAACACTATGTTTTAAGCTTGATTCTTATTATTTAGAAATTATTTTTTGACTTCTTTAGTCAATGGGTATTCAGTTTTGCTTTTATTGATAGATTATATTCATCATTTATTTTATTATATTTTGTATTCATGATTTATCTCTATACTTTTATGAATGGAGTGACTAATTTGGTGTTTGATATAAATTCATTTGCGTCTTGTTCAAATTTGTTAGTGTCAGCTAAGTTTATGAAATTTGATTAATCATAGCACTAGAGAGGGATAGGTTGTCTTAGAATTTCTAATTTCTAACCCTGGCTTTAGAGCTTCATAATTATCTTCCTTAATAAGTTGTAACATGTTGCACCAAGTTCTTGAGACTACAGTTATCCATTTCAAGGGGGAAAAGGAATAGTGTGTTTTGTTTTTATATCTATTTCTTTTTTTTTTATACTTCATATTTGTTTTCTTAAAAAAAGGTTGGTCAAGAAGTACAAATCTCACTAACTATTATGATCCTAGACAACTTTTGGGTGCTTTTATGAATTGTATTTACGTTTCCTATTTGCAGGTTCATATTTGCATGTCAAGAGGTGAAACATTTCCTAATATTCATGGGCAGCTTGACGTGACAGGACTAGCCTTTCAAATCTTTGATGCTCCATCATCATTCTCTGTATGTTCTAGTTCTATCAGTTCATTAAATGTTTGCCTTCTCTCATCTTCATAGAGATATTTCTTTGTGTGTGTCTCATGTTTTAGTTTTTAAGGTGTGTGACTCTTAAATCTTTTTTCTGTGTGATTTTACTTTTTTTTTTTTTTAAATTTATTAATTTGAAACAACTTAGTCTGGAATTTTTGTATTGGACCATGCATGTGTTCTTTTTTCAGGACATTTCAGCGAGTTTATGTTTTCGTGGTCAACGAATATTCTTACACAATACAAGTGGCTGGTTTGGCAATGTTCCTTTAGAAGCTTCTGGAGATTTTGGCATTCATCCAGAGGAAGGAGAGTTTCATCTTATGTGTCAGGTACAGAGTATGATTGCCCCAGCTTTTGGATGCTTAAAACTCTTGATTTCAGCGTCATTCTATTGTGTCAAATGTAAAATACTTAAAACTCTTGGTATAAAAAGATAACTGCAAATAATGGATGTTAAGGCAAATTTTTTGATGGCTTTTTTATGGGAGTTTTCTTATTCATTGAGGGATATATCTGGACAGAGTCAAGGGAATAATTTTATATTTTGGAGAATGGGTCAGTCATGAAATTGAAAATATGGTTGATATATGTGAGATATTTTTGAACAAATATTGTGAAGTTCAAATGCAATACATATATATTAAAATCTTTCTTAGTTTGGTACATGATCTGATAAATCAGGGTTATGATGATTGTACCATTGATCTAGAATAGTATGAGGAAGTTGTTTTTTGTGAAAAAGGTCTGTGTAACTTAAGTTACATCAAGCTTCAGTATGTTTTTGAAGTGTTTCTGGTCAAATCCTCTAATTCTTTTAATTCTGTTAACAATCAATATTTTTAAATTTAGATTCAGATTGTAAATACATGTGCTATACAATAAGCCAACAAGGGGAAAAAAGGGTGAGAAAAGAGTAAGAAGGAGAAATGAGAGAGAATATGTATGTACAACTGTGCATTTCCCTCTTCTTCACTAAAGTCCATGTCTAGTAGAATATGGTGAGTATCTGCCATATTTGATTAACAGGTACTTGGTTGGTAGATGTTCTTGTAAGTGCGAAGGAGAATCAAGCGAATAACTTGCAAGTGTCCACCTTTTCATGCATCCTTTCATGGTAATAGGTTGGCCAATACTTCTCTTGTAGCTTAGCTTTCATCTCCTGCCTCAATAATTGGTGGTAGCCCCAATCGTTTTGTGTCATTCTCAATAGCATACCATCTTATTTTAACCAATCTAATAAGTTTCGTCTTAGTAAACCTAGCTTTGCGATCTTCCTGACATTGTACTAATCAAAGTATGATTCAATAAAATTGAGCCAATCACAAAATAGATAGGACCTACGATACCTTCAAAATCTGGAATTTCTATCTTGACTCATAGTAATTTCACGCCTGGTATCTTGTGGTCAAAATTGTCCTCTATCATGCCTGAGTGCAGCTTGAACATCTTCACCATCCCTCTTGTATATTCTTTTACAAAGGATCTGACTAGCTGTTGCTCCTATTTGGTTGCTTGCTAGAGTTAGGCATCATCTTAAGTGTCTTTTCCAGCTTAGCTTCCATTGAATCCAATCTTGTCTTTGTATCCTCGTGATCTTAATGAATACGAATCAAACTTGGAATTTGATTCAACGTTTGTCATCATCATTGAAGAGCAAAGCAGAAAACTTAAAAGGATTTTGAAGCTCTGATACCAAATTTCCATTGGAAAACTTTCAAGTTTCAAGTCAGGTCACACACTATGAACAATGCCCATGAACTGTGCCAGTGAATTCAGCCCACAAACATTACAATGAAAATGTTAAACTAGCCAGTAGCAGTGGATTGTCTGTTGTTACTTTTTTCTAGCTTCTTGTTCTGATTTCTTCTGTATTCAGCTAATGATCTGTGCATTCTTGATATTTTCAGGTTCCTAGTGTAGAGGTAAATGCCCTGATGAAAACATTCAAGATGAGACCTTTATTGTTCCCAGTAAGTGTATAAGGAGTTCATTACCCTCCTCCCCCCTTTTCTTTATTTATTGTTCTGTTTAATTGTGTAACTTAAAGTTCCAGAAGTACTTTGCAATTTGTATAATCCTCCTATTATGAATTTCTTATTTATGTGAGAAAATTGCTAGGCGGGCAATTCCTGTCATAATCTGAATCAGTGAATTAATTCATTTGCTGTATTTATGGAATCAAACAAAAAAGAGTTCAATTTGGCCACTTTGAATGCAACTTCCATCTTTTTTCTATATTGGCTGCAGTTAGCAGGATCTGTAACTGCTGTATTCAACTGCCAAGGCCCCCTAGATGCTCCTATATTTGTGGGAAGTGGAATGGTTTCCAGGAAGATATCTCATTCAGTTCCAGATGTCCCTTTATCTGCTGCATATGAAGCAATGTTGAAAAGCAAAGAGGCTGGTGCTGTGGCAGCATTTGACCGCATTCCATTTTCATATTTGTCAGCTAATTTCACATTTAACACTGATAATTGTGTAAGTTGTTTTGGATAGTTGAGCATGCATGTGTCAAAAACAGAATGGCAACCATTATTCCATTTTCAGTACTGTCGTGTGTGTTTTATGAATTTTTTTTATCAAGCTCTCTTGTTAAACTTTATGACGTTTACATCACATCATAGGTTGCTGACATGTATGGAATTAGAGCTAGCCTTGTGGATGGTGGTGAAATTCGAGGAGCAGGGAATGCTTGGGTTTGCCCTGAGGTAAATTACTTCTGTTGTAGTGTACTTGCTTGTATATATAGTCACAAATGCATATGCACACATTAGTGGTCTTGCTTTTTAGGAAATTGGATAATGTATCTTCCTGGTTTGTGAACTTTCTAGATTTGTAATTATCACTCTGGGAGAATACATATTACTTGGATCATCATATGCAGACCAATTCTCCAAATAATCTATTTTGGCACATTATAGCCTAGTTTTTAATCAGAGTCCTGTAAGTTGTACTTGGTTTTTTATGGGCCTATGCTATGAGTTTTATGAATTTTTTGGCCCTTCTGATTTGCAGTTAACTTGTATTAAGTTTATAGCACATAGGCTCACATCTATAATGTTTTCCTTTTCCTTTGATCAGGTTGATTGACCCGTCAATTAAATTGGAAATGGAATATGTTATGGTCTTAATATTTGTATGATCAGACTATAAATACTTTGTTTCTAAGATGTTCTATTTCTCCATTCCGACATAAACTACTTTATTATATAACAGGGTGAGGTGGATGATACGGCAATGGATATAAATTTCTCGGGCAATTTTTTCTTTGATAAGATCATGCATCGATATATTCCAGGTTATCTTCAGCTGATGCCTTTAAAATTAGGAGACCTAACAGGAGAAACAAAACTTTCTGGATCCCTTTTGAAACCGTGAGTGTCATGGGTCTTCTTTCTAAACTCTCATTATTGCATTTTATTTTCTTCCTTATTTTTTCCCCTTGATTGTTTTTTCGTGTTCATTACTTTGTGTTGGTTGATGGTTATACTTTTTGACATAGGAGGTTTGACATCAAGTGGATTGCACCAAAAGCTGAAGGATCATTTGGTGATGCTCGAGGAGACATCATGATCTCACATGATTACGTTACTATAAATTCATCATCTGTTGCTTTCGACTTATACACAAAAGTTCAAACAACTTATCCTGATGACTACTGGCTAGACAGAAAAGAGCTCGATTCAAAGAGTGGCATTCCATTTACTGTTGAAGGAGTTGAGTTGGATCTGCGAATGCGTGGTTTTGAGTTTTTCAGTTTGGTCTCTGCTTATCCTTTTGATTCCCCAAGACCTACACACTTGAAAGCAACTGGAAAAATCAAATTTCAGGGAAAGGTTCTGAAGCCTTCAAGTATTGCTAATGATCAGGATCTTCCCACTGAGAGGAGTATGCCCCTTGAGCAAATAGAGGGGAATAAAGAAAGTCTTGTTGGTGAGGTTTCAGTATCAGGTCTCAGACTGAATCAGTTGATGCTGGCACCTCAGTTGGTTGGGCAGTTGGGCATTTCACACAACCGTATCAAAGTAATGGCTTAAATCTTTGATCTCTCAAAATTGTGATTCCTACTTACCAAATATGTGATGATAAAATAAGGAACTTGGAAAACCTGAATTGCACTGTTAATGTGTCTATACAACTGCAACAGGAGCTGCAGTCATTGATCTTGTTTGGGAATGTCTGTTATTAATGTTTAATCTCTCTGAATATTTAATATTTTCTACAGAATATGAAGGCAGAGATCATGGATGTACTCTTACTATGCTAATCTATTGCCTGTTTTTGTTTCATATAGCAATGAATTCTGAAATGTGAGCTCTTACTGATAGTGCAGTTGGATGCCATGGGTAGGCCAGATGAAAGTCTTGCAGTTGAGGTTGTGGGGCCATTACAACTTAGTTGTGAAGAAAACTCACAAAATGGAAAATCATTATCTTTTTCCCTTCAGAAGGGGCAACTAAGAGTTAACATGTCTTTTCAACCGCTACATTCTGCTACCTTGGAGGTATCTTTAAATGCTGTGTTTTTTAAATGCAAACGTAATTTATATTCTGTATTTTGAAGGGCAAGCCTTGTCACAATTTTAAGGTTGCTCCTTTGTGACAAAAAGTTTATGGGTTTTGAATCATGGAAACAGGCTTTTTGCAGAAATGCAAGGGGAAGGCTGTGCATGATAGAAGGCCCTCCCCTGATCCTTGCAAAGTGCTCATGCACTTGGGACACCCTTTATTTTGGGTTTTATTATCTCTGCTTTGTGTTAAAAATCCTTTTTTTTTTTTTTTTTTTTTTTTTGAGAAAGTAGGTAATTGACTTTTCTGCCTATGTTTTAATTGGTTGTAGGTACGCAATCTGCCACTTGATGAATTGGAGCTGGCTTCACTTCGGGGAACACTACAAAGGGTAAGCCTAAGGCCATTGTTGAATTTAGGGTTTTTCTATCTTTGTCCTCGACTCCTTGTTATACTATTCAGTTTGCATTAGAATTTTTCTTGAGATGGCAGTTTGCATTAATTTTTCTTGAGATGGTACCCATTGGTGAGGATACTTTCTGTCCCTAGATTTTTTATTTTGGTTTTCTGGTTTTCACATATGGAAAGAAAAAGTATGTGCATGCATATGTGTGTGTGTGTGTGTGTGTGAGAGAGAGAGAGAGAGAGAGAGAGAGAGAGAGGGAGAGAGAGAGAGAGAGAGCTAGTACGTTAGATGAGAAATAAGCTTGTCATTAAGAATCAGTCTTTTCTATATTTCCTGTGCATTTAAGTTGCTGATTGGAATTGTGTGTTTTATATGCTGGCCTTATTAATTGTGATAAAGTTGCTTCCAAGAGTTGAGCATCCTAACTAATTTTGTTAGGCTTTTAAGTTCCAACAGTAATGTTTTACAGCCAGTCTTATTGTGCTTCATGTAATTGTTAGCTTCCATCATGATATATGGAAATTTATTCACAAGATTGCCAAAGAGAAGAAATGATATGATCCTTTAGCTAGCTATTATACCTGTAAACTTTTGGTACCTGATTGCTCTCTTTCTGAGCTAATCCAATAGATAACATGAGAGCACTGAAGTTCGAACAGTAATAATCCATGTCTAGTCTTGTGATGTAGATAATCCAGGAAGTACATTTAAATTCTGTAAACAGTATTGCAGTATGACAATATCAGTTGCATGAATTCACAAAAGCCAAACTCACCTTACCTTTTTATAGTGGTCAGGTAGTTGATTGTCTTTTTCCCTCCAAGCGGCAGGATTATGGTGGCAGTTATATAACATTAGATTTCAGTTCTTAACCTTAAGGGCACTTTCTTTGGGCAATGGATGGCACAAGCTTCTTTGATTGGAGAAGCCCTTGTCCTTAGTTGTAGTTGTTGGGAGAACAATACGCAACAATCAACTCAACCATTTTGTGCTTGTGGGAAATGTTGGATATGAAAGCGTGAGAGTGCAGTGAATGGAGAGGAAGAATCCTGCATTAGAAAGATGAACTCCAAGTTGTAAGTTACAACTTGGAAGGGTCTATAGAATGATTGTCTTAAGGTTTTGGGTTGGATGTAGTGTCAAGGCCATGGTTGTGGATCTCACACAAGGTCTTAGATGATTTCTTCCAGTTTTGGCATCCCCTGGTCTTAAAATAAAATTCATCATTTCAATAGATTTCTGAAATCTGATAGAAGTATATATGCTTTGCTATGCTATGCTTTCATTTTTGAGATGGATATATGCTATGCATTCTTGTAATAATGTCAATGGGCATGAATTGCTTGTGCCTTTTACTTTTGTTTATAAAGTTTCAAATCACATCAGCTAATATTCTGTTACTGCTATTTACTTGAAGTACGGCTTAGTTTTAGTTGGTTTTTCATGGTGCTTGATTATTATAGTGGTATTTATCTTATACTTTCAAAATTTTGCTCAGTCCTTAGTTGCTTGTTTACTTTCAGGCAGAAATTCAGCTTAATCTTCAGAAAAGAAGGGGTCATGGTGTGTTATCTGTGCTTCGTCCAAAATTCAGTGGTGTTCTTGGTGAAGCCTTAGATGTGGCTGCTAGATGGAGTGGTGATGTTGTGAGTTTCTAAAGTTTCTGTATAATAAATCTGACTATGTTGGTTCACTGCTTGGTTCAATTACTGCAGATTCTATAAGTCGAGCAATAAAATATTGAAAATAATATCTTATTACATCTTATAATCTTGTTTTGTTATACTGGTCACAGTCTTGCAGTTGCATGCTTCTTATTCATGTCCTAATTTTATACTATTTGATATTGAGATTAAATAAGTATGTTCCAAAACTCATCTTTGAGAACATATCTGCAATATCTCCATTTTTTATCTTGCCTTTACTCTTGTGGATAGTAAGATGTTCTCAAATTATTTGTCACTGATGGCTGTTGCCAGAAATTGTGTCCTGATCCTTTTTCTACCATCAGTAACCTGTTATTCTTCTGGTTGTCAGTGTAACAATGTTATTTCAGTTAATATCCACCCATTATGAGTTCTTAAATAAAATTCTTTTGAAAAATTAAGTGATAGGATGAACCAGTAACATATCTTGATCACATTTTTAATCCATCAACCTCCAGGTTTCAATGGAGCAATGTTACCATTGCACTGAGGCTTAGGCTTGCCCTCATACTCAGTAGATTGGTCTTCTTTTTTCTTTGTACATGTTGCATTCAGAATTATGGGGCTGATGTTCTTTTAATGTTTAGATCACTGTTGAGAAAACTGTTTTGGAACAAATCAATAGCCGCTATGAGCTTCAAGGTGAATATGTGTTGCCTGGATCCCGAGATAGAAACCTTGCTGGAAAGGAAAGGGATGGTCTGTTCAAAAGGGCAATGACAGGACAACTGGGCAGTGTCATATCTTCTATGGGAAGATGGAGAATGAGACTTGAAGTTCCCCGAGCTGAGGTTGCTGAGATGCTTCCACTTGCAAGGCTTCTTTCTCGAAGTACAGATCCTGCTGTTCGGTCTAGATCAAAGGTTGTATTCTGCTTAAACACTTTGGAATTGTGAAGTATATTAGAAGCATATTGCTACTTATTTATTTACAGCCTGCAATGCTGTAAATATTTTCAATTTGAAATCGCTAATTGGTGCGTCTTCCAATCAGGACCTGTTCATTCAAAGTTTGCAGTCAGTAGCATTATATCCTGAAAGTCTTCAGGACTTGCTTGAGGTACTTCGTTGATTTAATTCAGCATCTTACTCAATATCTTCATTTCTTATTAAAATGCTTCTTGTTCGAGACATTGAGTGGTTTGAAACAAAGTTTGGGACCCAATTTCTGTGTTTACTGATTTAACAGCTCTGCAAAATTTCAGGTAATTCGGGGACATTATACTACATCAAATGAAGTTATTCTGGAAGACATAAGTCTTCCAGGTTTGGCTGAACTTAAAGGCCGTTGGCATGGTTCTCTTGATGCTAGTGGTGGAGGCAATGGGGACACGATGGTATATATTTTCAATTTTTGCTAAAAATCCATAGACTGAAATTATGTCTCATCTGTCTTTTGACAACCGTGTATGTTTGCCAGGCAGAATTTGATTTTCATGGGGAGGATTGGGAATGGGGAACCTACAAAACTCAGCGTGTTCTAGCAGTTGGTGCATACAGCAACAATGACGGTTTGCGCCTTGAGAGGATCTTTATCCAAAAGGATAATGCCACAATTCATGCTGATGGCACTTTGTTAGGGCCGAAAACCAATCTTCATTTTGCTGTTCTGAATTTTCCTGTCAGCCTAGTCCCAACTGTGGTTCAGGTCATTGAATCTTCGGCTGCTGACACGGTTCATTCTTTGCGGCAACTTTTAGCTCCAATTCGAGGCATATTGCATATGGAAGGAGATCTCAGAGGAAGTCTTGAAAAACCAGAATGTGATGTGCAAGTAAGGCTCTTGGATGGTGCCATTGGGGGCATAGATCTTGGACGAGCAGAAATCGTTGCTTCCCTGACCTCAACCAGTCGTTTTTTATTCAATGCCAAATTTGAACCAATCATCCAAAGTGGCCATGTTCATATTCAAGGAAGTATTCCCATTAATTTTGTCCAAAATAATTCATCAAAGGAAGAAGACAAAGAAACAGATAAAAATGGAGCGACATGGATTCCTGGTTGGGTGAAGGAAAGGAGTAGAGAATCTGATGATGAAGCCAGTGAGAAAAAGCTCTTTAGAGATAGAAATGATGAAGGTTGGAATACTCGATTAGCAGAAAGCCTAAAAGTCCTGAATTGGAATTTCTTAGATGTGGGAGAAGTTAGGATTGATGCTGATATCAAGGATGGGGGAATGATGATGTTGACAGCTTTATCTCCTTATGTCAATTGGCTTCATGGCAATGCTGATGTTATGCTTGAGGTGGGTTAGGATATATTCTTTATGGACTTTTTTTTTTTTCTTCTTACACAGTTACATGTTTGCAAAGTCTGTCCAATTGTTTTTGATGTATTTCTAACCAAACAGGTCAGAGGTACAGTCGAACAACCTGTGCTTGACGGATTTGCCTCATTTCACAGAGCATCTATATCTTCACCAGTGCTCCGACAACCACTTACAAATTTTGGCGGGACAGTACATGTAAAATCAAATAGGCTATGCATCACTTCACTGGAGAGCCGAGTAAGCAGAAGGGGAAAGCTCTTTGTAAAAGGCAATCTGCCCCTCAGAACAAGTGAAGCATCTCCTGATGATAAAATCGACTTGAAATGTGAAGTCCTGGAAGTGCGGGCAAAGAATATTTTGAGGTACTTGTTTTTTAACTTGAAGATCTTTAGAAAATATATCCCTTGGCTTCCAGACAGCATCTATCTTTATTTAAAATTATGAATATTTAATAGGTGCTATCTTCTAATTATATTGAACATTTTCCACAGTGGGTGTTGGTTCTATGCACTTAGGAAAAGCATTTACATTATGACTTTTGATTTTCTTCCTTCGTGCTTGGAGCTTGTAATGCTCAACTTTTTTTTGTTAGCTCTTAGCTGTTTCAACTACTTTATGTTCTCTTTGTTTCCCATATAGAATTAATGTCTTCCTAATATCAGTGGCCAGGTTGACACTCAGTTACAAATAGCTGGATCTATACTACAGCCAAACATCTCAGGAAATATTAAATTGAGCCATGGAGAAGCATATCTACCACATGATAAGGGCAGCGGAGGTGCTTCTTTTAATAGATTGGCATCAAATCAGTCTGGGCTTCGAGGCAGGGGGCTCAATCGAGCAGTTGCTTCTAGATATGTTTCACGATTTTTTAGTGCAGAACCCGATGCTTCAAGAACCAAGTTCCCTCTAACTACTGGTAACATATTATTCATCAATTTGTGTATAATGTGAAATTCTTCTGCTTATAACCATCTGCTGATATTAGAAATCCTATTCAGAGAATTGGAATGTACTCCATAATTTTTGAAAATTTTCCAACTCTTGAAATATTTGTCCACATGATAATTGAAAAGGATTTTCTTTGTTAATAATATGCATCACTTTTAAGCTGTTGATTTTTAAGTTTTCACTTTTCAGCAATAGTTCTGTGAAATTTACTTATTTTATGGTGCTTATTTTTGCATTTGCAGTTAAATCAAATAAAGTTGAAAAGGATTTGGAGCAACTTAGCATTAAACCAAATGTAGATGTTCGCCTTAGCGATTTGAAGCTTGTGTTAGGACCAGAGTTAAGGATTGTTTATCCTTTGATTCTAAATTTTGCTGTTAGTGGAGAGCTTGAGCTAAATGGCTTGGCTCATCCAAAATGGATTAAACCTAAAGGTGTGCTAACATTTGAAAATGGTGATGTCAATCTTGTTGCAACTCAAGTGAGTATTGTATTTTTCTTGTAGTTAATTATTTGTCCATGCAGCACTTCATTTTTCATCAGGCTGGCTTTTGTTTTCACTAAATATGCCGACATTTGAATTCATAAATACAGGTGAGGCTTAAGCGAGAGCATCTAAATGTAGCAAAATTTGAGCCTGAGTATGGACTAGATCCTATGCTAGACTTAGCTTTGGTTGGATCTGAGTGGCAATTCAGGATTCAAAGCCGAGCCAGCAATTGGCAAGACAAACTAGTGGTTACCTCAACACGTACTGTGGAACAGGATGCCCTCTCACCTAGTGAGGTAAAAAGATGTGCTTGTACAATGATCAGAATAAGTCTTACTTACATATAAGTGTTACTAGGGGTGACAATTCTTGTTAGTGGATCGTGTTGACCTATACCCATGACACGATAAGGGTCAACACGAACACTATACGATTAGTTTATCGTGTTAAAAATCTAAACACGAACACGATTCACTTAATTAATGGGTAACACGACACGACACGAATAACACGTTTAAAATTTTAAATTAATTAATTTTTTATTTTAATATTTAAAAATTATCAAATTTATTAAATTAATTCCTATTAATTTATATTATTACATAAAATATAATTATATATAAATTTATAAAGAAGATTAATAGTAATATTTATATATACATATTCTAAAAATCATAAAATATATTAGGTTAAATGTGTTAATGGGTTAAACGTATCGTTTTCGAGTTAACGGGTAAACCCGCGACACGACACGATTATTTTCGTGTCACTATCGGGTTGAAATGAATACGATAACCCTTAATCCAAACCCGCTAATTTCGTGTTGAGTTCGTATCGTGTTGTGTTTAATATTGTCACCCTAGGTATTACTGTTAGATACTGCAAATTCGAATGTTCATATACACCTTAAATCTTTTATGGAGTTCTAAATTTTAGGGGTGAGCATTTGGTTAACCGAAATGAAATTCTAACTAACCAAAATTTTTAAACCCCTTAAAATATTAACCGGACCGAACGAACTAAATATTTTCGGTTCGTTTATCAATTATAACCGAATTAATCGAATAATTATAATTTATAATTTAAATATCATTAATTTATATATTTATAAAAATAAAAATAAAAATTATTATTAAAAATATTAAAAATTATTAATAAAAAAATTCATTATAATAATATATTATTGCTAAAAATTATAATTTATATATTAATAAATTACAAATTCAGTTATTTCGGTTACCAATTTTAAGGTAACCGAACCGAAAACCGATAATTTTTAAAATTAAAAACCAAACCAAACTAAAAACTGAATATCTCATTACCGAAATAATTGAATTTCATCGGTTCAGTCCGGTTTTTCGGTTAAAACCAAATAGTGCTCACCCCTGGTTCTAATACACTACTTTTGATTTAGTCTCTGGTGTTATTTGAGGTTCCGAAATTCATATTAAAATGTCATTTGATATATTTGAGCAATCTGATTTTATTAAAATTTTCCATTCTCAGGCTGCTAGAGTCTTTGAAAGTCAATTAGCAGAATCCATATTGGAGGGTGATGGCCAGCTTGCATTCAAAAAGCTTGCAACAGCAACACTTGAAACTCTGATGCCAAGAATAGAAGGAAAGGGGGAATTTGGTCATGCTAGGTGGAGGCTAGTCTACGCGCCACAGATTCCTAGTTTACTTTCCGTTGATCCTACAGTTGATCCTCTTAAATCTCTGGCCAATAATATTTCGTTTGGTACAGAAGTTGAGGTGCAGCTTGGGAAACATCTTCAGGTTGTCTCAGTTCTAATATTTTCCTAATTTTTATTTCTTGAAATCAATTCTTTTCTTTTCTTCTAAATTTTTGTTCTCCAATTCTGTAAGTTCAAAAATCATAACGAGAAAAAAGGGCTTACCAGAATGGTTGGCTTTTCTAAATTCTAATAATTCAGACGTGGCCAAATGATGGCTGTTATTAAGATTCTTCATCTATTCACTGTCTAATAATCATCTAAAACATTCATCTTGTTTTCTCTCTTTAGGCCTCTATTGTAAGGCAGATGAAGGATTCAGAGATGGCCATGCAATGGACTTTGATCTACCAGCTTACAAGCCGTCTGCGAGTGCTCCTGCAATCTGCTCCTTCCAAACGCCTCCTTTTTGAATATTCTGCAACGTCACAGGACTAATTAGCCCGTTGCCACCCTTTTGCCAGCTAGCCTACATTGGAGCTAACGACATCTTCAACAGAGTGATTGGTGATGTGATTAGTGAACCCTATTGCTAGCTAGTATACACTGAAGCAAACAACATTCTTCAACAGAGTGAGTGGCTTTGTGATCAGTGAATCTTATGGCATGCACATGTTCATATCAATTTTAGTAAAATCCAAGTAGAAAATAGAACAAGTTATAGAAAAATGTAAAAATTATATGTAGATACGTCATTATTCTTTGCTCAGAAATGAATGAGCTTTGTTCATATGTTCAATATTTTTAAGCTTTTACTAGGCAAAATCAATGAAAGCAAATTTAGGCATGATTGGAAATTTTGACAAATCTCACTGCAGTAGAGCATTTGGTTTTTAATCCAGGCATAAAGATGGTTAATAAATGTACATTAAATTTCTTGGAGAAGTATTGGATTTTAATCTTCACGTGGGATAGTCGCTTATGGTCTGTAATTCGCTTTCTTCCCACTGTAAATATTGTTTAGTGAGCTGCTGAGGTTTTCATTTCCATAGAGCTGCAGAGTTAGTATCTTCCAATCAAGCAACTCTCAAGTCTACATAACTTGGGGGAGCTTGAGTAAATGGTTATATTATGTTCTGTTCATCAAGCTTACAAACTAGTAATGTAATGTCTCTTCAATTTATGATCATGAAAAGTCTCAGCACACAATCAATAGAAAACAATTCAACTTGATGGTATAAGCCGGTGCGCCCTTGGCTCAGTTTACACGAATGTCATCCAAAAGCTAAAGGAATTGAAACTCATGAACTTGTTATTACGAATCTCAACATAATCTTGTAATAAAAGAATTAACACTGATGATTATATGCTTACAGAAATTTGAGACTATTGTTACAGAAACACACAAGATAAGAAAAAAGTAACCTAAATTTTACTGTCACCAAAATCTCCATGGATCCTTGTATGGAGGTACATAGTTATCTGTAGGGGGGAGAAGCCGAAATGAAGCCACAGTTTTTTCCAGGAATGGCCCCATCTAAATTGCATGAAAAGTATTTCTTGTTAGGCTCAATAAGTAATCTCCCCATACAGAATTGTTTACAAGTAAGATTACATCAATACACAAACACAAATATGAGACAGAGAGAGAGAGAGAAAGACCTTATTCCACTGTTTGTTAAGAGTTGAAGCATTTAGAGTATATAGAAAACCTGCAATTAAGTTTCTGAGAGTGAATAGAAGTTCAGAAAGGCCATAACCACAAAATATGCATAACATTTCAAGAGGGGCATGGAAATACAAGTTTAACCAATGAATAGGTTCTCACCAGTTGAATCTGCCAAATCATAGAGGCAATGAACCTTAAACGCTCAAATTTTGTGTTCGCTTTGCACCTTTTATCAACTTGAGATTTACTTTTTCTTTCTTCCTTCTTTCAAATGATATACATTTTTAGATTAAAAGTGATTTTCTTGGCTGATGACCCATAATAGACCTTCAATGTATTAGGTTTTTACTTTTACTTGAATTGCTTGGAAGCATTCAAGCACTTCATAAAGTTATTTCAAGAGAGGACACCGGTATAAATTATAACAGTACATTCAGTTAGGAGCAAATTTAATAAATTTATGCAACTGCTTGCTTAAAACAAAATTTTAAGGCTCCTACCATCTCGTTCAGCTGTTGAAGAAACATAGTGCCGATAAAGGTTTGATTCTTGGGCCTGCAAATTCCAATTGAAGCATCAATAACTCATAACAGTAGGCAATTCTTTCAAACAGGAATTCTGCTGAGAAAGGAGACACTTACAATTTTGGTGGGAGACTTGCGTACCAGGTATTCATAGTACCAGTATGGCTCACCATCAATCTGAGGAAAAAATATAATTGAAACATGCTTCACATACTATATGCATAACATATCTAGAAATATATGAACAAGTGTCGAGATGTGTATAAAATATTAGATACCACAAGATGAAAGGATTCAGAGCTTACTTCACTATTATGTGCATCAAGAACTGAACTTTCCGCCAAACGCTGACTTGAGGTGACTCGCTGCCAGAAGAGAAGATATAGTTTGTCAAACCAGCATCAATTTTGTCTTAAGGAGTTAAGCTTTAAGCATCCCCAAGATGGATGATGGCCCAACTAAGAACCCAGTGGTGAACAATGAACATGGTTTTATCAAATTATGATCATTCTTTAACAAACCTCTTTAGAGGCTAAATCTTTAGCAATTGCTTTTGTGGGAAAGCATGTATAGTATAGTATAGATATGTTTCTTTAACATTTGTTTTCATGACCATAATTACAAAGTGCACCCCAGTATTTCTGGGGTCGCTAGGACATGGATAATGTGTATCGACTTGGTTGTCATTTCAATTTCAATGTTGCGTACATTTTGCAACGATGTTAATAGTACAAGTGAATCAAAACAGGTAAACTGCATGTAGCATTCAAACATTCTATGTTTTAACATTCTTCCCAGTCACAATGGTTCCAACCAGAGTATGCAACTATCACAAATTTTAGCTGTTTGTATTAAAAGAGGTAAGCAGGCACATTACCAGTGCAGACTTGTCTGATAAGACAGAATCAGCAACATCTTTTGCAGTCCAGGTACTCTTCTCCTTAGTTTTTATGAACTGAAAATTTGGGGGACCTATCTGAATCAAAAAAATAAAATCATAATCCTTAAAAAATAGCCTGGATTGCATGTAGTGGGCATCTTAAAAAATAGCCTGGATTGCATGTAGTGGGCATATGACCGTTTGAATCTTACTGTAACAGAAATGATCAGGTTATCAATAATGTCAACGCGCTCAGACACAATACGCAGGCGTGCATCAGCTGTATAAAGTTCAACCAAATATGAAGTCAGTTATATCCATTTTCAGAATGTGTTTAGGCTCATGGTGTCCTCAACTTTGCTATGTAAATAGAAAAACAAACAAGTGCCTTATTTAACATCCAGAAAAGCGAATCAATCGTTTAAAAAAGGGGCATGTACAGATGTACTTGAACTTTAATCACCTATCTAACAAATTAATTGAACTTACGGGACAATGGTGCAGCTGATGAATAACGTTCTGGCTTTCTGGATTCTACCCTTTAGAAAACAAATCACAGACTAGTCATGTTCCCATAATTTTTATAAAGAAGAACTAGTTAGTTTGCTATGGCACAATAAAGCATGCATTATCCACTTCACATTTTTTGAAATGATTGCTTAATGCATTTTAGATGTATATTCCACTTGTGAAGTGTGAAAAAGAGAAATATCCTTTTCTACAAAAATCCTAAATCCATCTAAAGTAGTAGCTGGTGTTTCCCTAAAGGTGAATCGTGCAGCTCCTCTCCTAAGATCCAAAAAATAAAAGAAAGAAAAATTCATCTAAAGTAGCTCCCATTCAGTGTGAACTGTGAAGTGTTCAAGAACGGCTCCACTTAATTGGAAGTTGAAAATTTTAGTCCAGCTCACATCCAACAAAATGATTGCCAAATTGGAGCTGAGAATAACACTTAAAAAAAAAAAAAAACAAATGAAGAGCTGTGGTTTGGAGGTCAAAGGCCTACCATTTGAAGAGGAATTTCTTAGATGGCAACTCCACAGGGTATAAATAAGTATAAGCATTTATTTCATCAATCAATGAATCCATTTTCAGATCTTCCTCTGCAAAGGACCCTGCAATAGAGCTAATATAATCCGTGAGAGGGAGAAAAATAGATGAAGAAGAAGAAGAAGAAGAAGTGAACTTCTAAGTTGCATTTTATTAGAATCACAACACAAGTTATACTTTCCCAAACTAATCACAATGCAGAGGCATTTAAATTAACATACTTTATACTCTTCAAATTCTCTGTTCAATCCCTAAGAAACTGTAATCATTCTCCTTGATTGTAACCCAAAAAATTAAAATCAAAACACACCCAAAATTTAGCTTAGAGACTACAAAATCAGTGTGTATATATATATACATAGAGAGAGATGTGTGAATGAAAGTAAAGCTTACCCAAAGATGGAAAGGCAATGGACATGGAAGAAGATAGACCAAAAAGAAGCAAATCCCTTCTGAAAAACCCATTTAAAGAAGTGGGTTTTGAAGAAGAAATACTAGAACGTGCCATTATCTTATCTTTTAACTTGTATTTGTGCTGGTTTACTAAGATTGTAGTCTGGTTCCTGCAATTCGAATCACAAACAAAACTTTATTTAGCAAAATGAAGCAAAAACAGACACATCCCATGTTCACATATGTACAAATATAGACGGAGAAAGAGAAAGTACCTATAGAAAGAAGAGTGATGATTAGGTGTGAGGAGAGATTGAGAGCAGAGAAGAACCATTGCCATGGTCATGCTCTTACTCCACTCGCCTCATCCACATTTCAGTTTTCCATTTTATACTATCGTTTTATCACATGGTATTATTTTATTGTTTTCAATATTAAAATTTATATAGGAAAACGACGGCGTTTGAGCAATTATATATAATGATAATAAAATACTTTTTATTAATAATGTATAATAAAATACTTTTTTTGTAAGGATTGGGGAGGAGAATTATCGAGACTATATTTGTAGTTATTGTTAAACTATATTTAGATGTAGATATTATATTTAGTGATAACATATAAATTAAAAATTATAATTACTTGATTATTTTAGTTGATGCTCAAATCAAAATTTAATGAATTCAGTATTTATATTAAGCCAGTTTACTCATTTGAATTTTGGTTTAATTTGATTATTATTTTTAAAATAATAAAAAAATTTAGCTAGCTAAAGATTCAATTTAATTAATCAAATAGTCAATTTTAATTTTAAGATTTTTTTTTGAATAAAATAAAAAAATAAATTATTTAAAATATAAATAAAAATCAATAAAATTTAAATGATTGTTGTAAATCGGCTTATTAGCACAGTGGATCAAAGACAATAAGAAGAGATATAAAGCAAAAAAGTAAAGAGAAAGAAAAGACATAGAGAAAAATATGTAGAGATAAAAGGGGTTCCAAACTCATATTATTAATTATAACTTCCCTTATATAAAGGAATAGTTAGGGTTTAGTCCATACAACATTATTGAAATAGCCATATACCATAATCTCTCTAAAATATATACTCAAGAATGTTTAAGTAATATCCACATATAATAATTTATTTATAACACTCCCCCTTAGATTTTACTTGCACTATGAATATCTCTCGTTAAAAATCTTGCTAGCTAGAAAATCCAGTGGAAAAAAACATAGTTAAGGAAAAGAGTATAATTCATACGTTATTCTATCATTGCACAGATTCTCTAATTAAAACCTTTGGTCAAAAAAACCATGTGAGACAAAAATTTGACTAAGGAAAAATAGTATAATCTTATACTGATTCGCTCCCTCTGATGAGAACAACATTTTAAAACGGCGCATACCAATCGATGAAACAATGCCGTTCAAATATTATATTAGGTAAAAACTTAGTAAATAAGTATACTAGTGTAATACCCCGAATTTTGATTTATTATTATTGGGTATTTATTTGTGTAAAGTAAATTAATTAATTTACTTATTTATTTAATTATGTGGTTATTTAAAAAGTTAAATTAATTTAAATTGATTTTAGATTTTTATTATTATTATTATTATTATTAATATATATATATATATGAAGATAAGGAACAGAAAAAGCAAAAAAAAAAAAAAGACAAAAAAGTTGACAGAACCGAGAGAGAGAGAGAGAGAGAGAGAGAGAGAGAGAGAGAGAGAGAGAGAGAGAGAGAGAGAGAGAGAGAGAGAGAGAGAGAGGAAG
>CATKHJ010899754.1:0-13277 GCA_949750685.1 Vernicia montana
GGTAAAAACAACATAGGTTACAATATAATCAATTACAATAAACTCAAGAACATGTAACCTAATGTAATAAAGGATATGAGTTATAGAATTCTAAAGGTTATAAGTTATAGACATCCATTTTCTAATTTATTCATAACAATAACATGTTTTTAGTATTTTATTTTATTTTGCAGATCAAAATGATGTCATAATGATGCAAGCAATGATGTCCTGATATTAATGATGCAGACAATGATGCAAGCGATGATGTCATGATATTAATGATGTAAATAATGATGTCATGATAATAATGATGCAAGATGATGGAAAATGAAGGTGGAAGTTGCCTATAAATAGACATTATCACCCCTCTTTCAAATCATCATTCAATCAAATAAACAAATATAGAGAATTCTATTTTCTTAATTTTATTTCTTTTTATTTTTATTTTGATCAAGAAGAGAAGTTTTGAAACTCGTGTACGCCAAATATTATATCCTAAAAAGAATTCTTTCATTGACCCCATATATATAAGATTTATTATTCCTTCAAGAACTCCAGGTAATCGTATATTTCATGACTTGATGAGTTGAAGGCTCACTCTCTCTTCACTTATGCCCTAGGACCGTCACACCATTGGAGTCGGGGTGTGATAGGTTTTCATACCCGGCTCGATCTTAGAATCGGTGAAGGCAGAGGGTCACAGGTCAAAGATTCAACCTGGATCGAACTGGGGTTTAATCGTAATTAAATGAAATATATAATAAATATTATATACTATATATTATAATTAATATTACCTATTAAAAATCATGATAAATAAAAATATATCTAAATAAAATAAATAAATTAAGTAAATATTAATTAACAAATTTATAAATAATATTTGAAATAAATTTCAAATCATAATACTTATATTAATTAGAATTATGTTGTTTGGTGTGTGTATATATATATATATATATATATATATATATATAGCTTTAAGGTATATTAAATTTAATGGATATAATTTTTTTAAAAAAATTAATAAATATAATTTGTCAAATTGTAAAGAGATTAATAATTTAATCATTTTTTTCTAAAAAAATAATTAAATTATTTTATCATACTTAAATATATAGTTTGAAAAAGAAATCACAAAAACATTACTTGGTATAGTGGAAAGTGTATTAAAATATCTACTAGAGATGTAGTGTTCGATCCCCAAGGCTTACAATTAAGCATTTAATTTTTTAAATACACTTGAAAAATCAAACCAGTTAGCCCTTTTGAACCGTGACCCGGTTGATCGGTCCATGGGTTACTCGGCCAGTTCAAAGAGTTTAATTTGATTTTCAGTAAAAGAGGGTTTATTATCTGGACCGAACCAGCCAGTGGTCTGGTTCACAGGTTTTTCAGTCCAATCGGCCAACCTTGTTTGGGTTTAATAACTATGGTCACACCAATCAAGTTCAAGATAGATCAAAATGATTCAGACGGCATGCCTCAAGACATCAAGACTGTCAAGCCCAAGCAACCAGCAATGATCAGGCCACCTCGCGTCTCGTCTAGCAGTCATCCAAGCTCAGGCCCACCTCAAAGATAGGCCACCTCGCGTCTAGTCTAGTAGTCATCCAAGCACTAGACATGCTGCTCTAGCATCACCTCGCCTCACAAATAGATGATCCTGCTTAGCTTCCAAAAGAAGTCATCTTCAACAACTCTTTACAAGCTTATTTGACGCGCAAAGTCATCTTCAACAACTCTTTACAAGCTTATTTGACGCACAATCCCTGCCACCTTCGGAAAATAGGATTTAGTTACCTCAGTACAACACTCTATAACCACCGAAACAAACCCATCATTACCATGTCCAACCGTAGAACAATGTGACCCTGACTCATCAATCACTCACAGCCATGCAACTCACTTTATCTAATCCCCCACCAGGAAAACACTATAAATACCAAACTGTCTCCACCTTAAAAAGGACTTTTGGTAAAAAACTGTTTTCACTTTAAAAGGAACTTTTGGGAGCCCATACTGGCTAAACACCATCTTTCTGGCCGCCTTCAGTCCCCAAAAAGGTCTTGCCAAAAGAGCAGTCTCTCAGTCATCTACTAGGAGGCTAACCTCTTCTCTTTCAACTGGTCACTACCATGCAAGTCAAATATCCGACACCAGCTAAGAAGCCCAGCTCTAGCTCTTCCACCAATTGAGGTCTAACACCTCTCCTCAAGGTCCAACACCTCCAATCAAGGTCCAACTCCTCCGATCAAGGTCCAACACCTTCTAGCAACACCTTCCAGCAACTACGGTCCAACACCTTCCATCAACGAAGGCTTAGCACCTTCAACTCAACCTATCTACACCCACGAGTATCCACTATCACAAGTCTACATGCTTTTTTCCCCGACGCTCTCTCAATCCAGGTCCAAAACCTATGAACTCAAGCCCAACACCTGACAATCCTTGTCTTAGCTGATGGGTGATCTTAGGGCCCTAGACCCATTAAGAAAAACCCCATACTAGAAATTGCATTTAGTTGAAAATTTAAGATACACATTACCATTTCCAAAACAAACCAAACATGTTTATAAATTAATTTTTAATTACCACTACACCATAAAAGGCCTACAACAACACAATTGAAAATGTTGCTCTAAAAATGTTGCCTTAAATAGGATTAATTTTGGTCTAATGCAACATTATATATAAAGTGTTGCATTAGATATGGTAAAAAGTGGAAAATAAAAAATTAATGCAACATGCAACATTATATATAAAGTGTTGCATTAGATATGGTAAAAAGTGAAAAATAAAAAATTAATGCAACACTTTGTTAGAAATGTTGCATTAGTCTAGATCTAATGTAACACTTTAGTAGAAATGTTGCATTATTCTTGCTAATGCAACACTTATAAAGTATTACACTTTAGTAAAATAGACAAAAAAAAAAAAAATAACAAATGCAACACTTTTAAAGTGATGCAGTGTTGAAAATAAGAAAAAAAAAAGGTAATGTAACACTTTTAAAAGTAAAACAATACTTTTAAAGTATTACATAATTAAAAGTAAAATAATAAAAAAATCAACAATTTTGTAATATTAAAACTATATAATTTTAAATAAAACTAATCGATATATTTTACAACATTAAACTACATAGTTTTATATAAAACGACGTAGTTTTATATAAAACTATATAGTTTTAATGTTTTGACTAATATATTATAAAATTTTTAAAAAAAAACATAACCCTAACTTTAAGAAGTAAAATGTAAAATATAATAAAAAGGAAAACATAATTAAAATTTATAATATTTTTTAATTATAAATTGTTTGATGATTACATATATTTAAAACTTTAATTAATTAAAATTTATTTAAAATAATAAATCAAAAATTAAACATTTAGACTAAATACAATAAAATATTAAATATTTAAATAACTTTATAATTAAAAATTACACTAAATAATACGAGAAAATTTATTTTCAATTTTATTAAAACCCATCTTAGGACCAATCCCAATTAAAAGAAAACTTTGCCAAAAAAAAAAAAATTAAAAGAAAACTGAACCTCTCTCAGTTTCTCTCTCTCTCTGCTAATCCCTCCCAACCAAAAATTTTTGCGAACCAAATTCCCACTGCTCTTTCCCTCCTCCTCTTTCTCTGATTTACTTTTTTAATTTTTCTTTTCTAAATTAACAATCAAACCTACCATTGTCTTGTACACAGACACTATTGTCTTGTATGTTTAGATTGAAGCCGATTTGGCCGTTTCACTCATTGTGTTTTTGTCGCCGATTCAGTCACCATTGTTCAGGTAGGTATCTTGATTTGTCTATTTTACATTTTTTTTCTCTCTCTTTCTTTCTCTCTCTCATATCTGGGTTATCAATTGGCCATTCCAAGGGTTTTCCCATATGGATTTTTCGGGCTGTGGGTTTCGCCGGTCGGCGTTCTTTGTAGGTTTTGGTAATGTTGCTGGGTTCTTTGTTCCTTTGTTCATGAGTGCCGTTTGTTTGTGGGTTGATTGCCACCGATTCAGTCGCCATTGTTTGACAGGTTTGTGAGTAAGATTGCTGGGTTCTGGGTTCTTGGGTTTGTGGGTTGGTGGGTTCGGTATTCAAATCAAAGTTATAGGTCAAATGTTCAAATTAACAAAATTCTCAACCTTTTCAAAATTTTCAATATATAAAGTTTGGCTTGTTTTGTTATTTATATTAAATAAATTTTTAATAGAGCTTTATTGCCAGGTTAGTAAGTGGGGAAAAAAACTTATTAATTGGAGTATGGGAATCAATATTTTAGAACAATATTTTGGTTATCTTTTGTGCAATCTGAATATGAAACTTATATCCCTTGTTAAGTTAGAGGGCATTAAGATTTGATGGGAATCTTTTTTGAGAGATCTGATGGAAATTTTGAGAATGATAGAAATTAATCAAGGCAGACGTATTTTTTGCTCTATTTAATTATTAAAGCATGAAACTTAAGTGTGTGAATGAGTTAGTATATGCATTTTCAGATGTAAATAAACACACAAAAAAAAAAAAAGAGTTGCTATGTATTTTTAGATGTAACAAAGGAAAATTAAGTTAAAATTGCTTAGAGGACATCAATTCCTCAACACAATGAAAAACTTTAATTAATATAATAAGAGGAAAATTTTTCCTTCCAAAGTTCAAATACCCATTTTCGGGTGGAAAATACCTTAATTTAATTATGGAAGGTAAAATTATGTTAAGTAAATGCCAAAACTCAAAATTTATCAATTAATGATAATCTGTTTTTCTAGTTTCTATAAACAAAATTTCCATATGATTTTAATACCTTTCTTTTTTTCCAAAAAAAAAAAAAATCTTTCCAAAAAATTTAGCAACCTATTTCCTTTGTTTTGATTGAGTTGGTTCTCGCTTCTCTTGTATTGTCATAAGCATTCTGGTTTGATTTATATTTTGGATGATTTTCTGATATTTAACACTGATAGCTTGAAATATTTAATAGTGATTATTTGGTTTTCTGCAACAACTTCATGGTTCAGTGTTGGGTTTTCTAGGCTGTGGGCTCGTGGTTGCAACTACAAGGTCAGTTTTGTCTTGCTTGTTATCTTTTTAAGACTGATTTCATGTCTTCATCTAGTGAAATAGAATTTATGGATAGGGATTGATTGAATTTAATTTTTTGCATTTTATTGATCTTTAATTGGTAAAGTTTTAAAAATTGTTTGCTGGATGTTTATTTGGTTGGATTGTGATCTTGTATATCCATTGTCATATAAAATTCTTGCTCATTTGATTTATATGACCTTTGTTTTGATTGAGCTAGTTCTTGTTTCTCTTGTATTGGAAAGACCAAGTCTATATTTAACATTGATAGCTTGAAAATTGTCATAAGCATGTTGGTTTTATTTCTGTTTTGGATGGTTTTCTTATATTTAACACTAATTGCTTGAAATATTTAACAGTGATTATTTGGTTTTCTGAGCAATGCTTGGACTATTCTTGATGCTTCTAAGCAATGATATAAGGATTTGATAATGCTGAAGTAACTCTGCATTTTGGTTGGATTGCTGGTACTGTTCATGGTCTTGAGTTGCGTGGTCCTATTGCTTCTATGACTTCTGGAGCTATGCACTTTTGATGGATTGTTATTGGTACTGTTCACGGGTTTAGAGTTGAGTGTGAGGTCCTTGTAGTTATTAATTTGAAGTATGGATTTAATGTGGTTTTTGTTGTGGTTTATGGACACTTATGTGGACCGTTGGTCTCAAATATTATGATGGGGTTGCTGATATGTAGTCTTTGGTCTCAATTGTTGTGCTTGGGTTTGCTATTCTTGTACAAAGATTGCACTTTGGTTTGAGAGGTTCCTACTGCTGTTGTGAGTTGCTACAGTATGATGATTTTTGTGTTTTTTTTCCTGTTTCCAAATCTATTTTTTTGCTGTATATTTGAGGTAGTTGCACTTTTTTCATATGAATAATTTACAATTGAGAAGGTTGTGGCATTGTTGCTTTAAGGTCATGGGTCCAAACTATGAAATATTAGTAACTGTTGATATGTAAGAAAAAAGTATATCTGACATAAACTCTTTCCAAAATAAATGAGTATAGCATCTTTAAGAATGGATGGATCTTATTATTTGTGGATCAAGTGGTCCAATTTATACAATATATATATTTTTTATTTTTTACAAACAATATAGAAATACATTTATAAGGTGGGTTTCCTGGAATTTTCTCAAATTTGTGATGAAATCACGTATATTGACTTTGTAAATATCATTTAATCCATAAGATATGCAAGTTGCTTTTGTATTTATTTATATTATTATCATCACCAAATATTCATACTTCACCTTCATCTTAAGTAAGATGGATAATATTAATCATTTTAATTAGTGATCATAAAAGCTTAATTAAATATATAAATATATAATTATTATACTTTCTTAATTTGGCCAAAGGACATTAACAGCATGTATGTACACATGTAAATAACCCTCATGTATTTATAGTCAAGGATTGAAGAACTTGGCTCATCTGGCCCGGACAACAGTGGGGTTGTGGAGCAACTTATTGGAGGAGAGACAACTCATGGACCAAATTTCCTTCTTGGTAGGCGTGGGAGATCAAGGAAATTGAGGGAACAATTGACTCCGAAAATTTCTGATGCATATGTGGATGAATTGACAACTAGAATAAGGAGCCAACTAGCTGATGAAATGAATAAGAAGATGCGCGATTACTTAACCTTCATTATCAACAAATTGGGAGAAGACAACCCCAATTTAAATATCAATGTTGAGGAACTTGTTGCAGCTATCCTTATTGATGTCACACCTCACTTCGGGCGGTGCGACGGTTCTAGAGCATGGGTAGGCATAAGGCCACCAACCATCCGTAGAATCCATAACATGACTTCCACATACGGCATCATTGCAGCTAAACATATAACTTATACCCAAGATCTCAACCTGAACATACATATTCATATAATCTCCATACATACTTAACATACATAAATTCTCATAAGAACATATCATACTACTCATATAATCTCATATCATATTCAATACATATACGAAATCATTTTATAAAGCCACTAGGGTCAAAAGAATCTCTATCTCTTACACCCATGGAGCATCTAGAGTAAACTTCAATTACAAAATAATCAAAGGAGAAATTACATTAATCAATTTGGTTCTCTAGGAAGGAGGATGCCTGAAGAACCGAACCGATGAACTTCTATTCTCCTGGAAAAATGAAATCACAAATGAGATAAAGCAGTGAGTAGATAATATATCATTATACCTTTCAACTGGGGTTATTATATCATAGGAATAATTCAAGGCCAAATTTCATATTTTTGTTTCTTTTTTTTTTTTTCAAGATATCCGAATCTTCGTATTGTATTGGATTGGACCGGAACCGAAATATTCGATTCCCGAATTGTATTGTACCGAAATTTTCAGAACAATACAATACGGAGATTTTTTATTTTGATTCTGGTTCCGGTTCTCCACAAATTAAAATCCCCGAAATTCAATCCGATCCCGGAGATTTTCAAATTCCCGGATTGAATCGAACCGTGCTCAGCCCAAGTTACAGTATTCTCAGTGTTTCATTCACATAGTTATTACACTTATATATATTTGTTTACACATTCTGTGTCTTTTATATTCACAGCACACACACACACACACACACACACACACACACACACACACACACACACACACACATATATATATATATATATATATATATATATATATCAGACTAGATAAAAATTCAATCATATATGGATAACACAGAACTATCTTAATGATGGACTGTAGTTAACAATTTGGAATCCTATGCTCAATGGTTCAACTTATAAACTATAACTCATACAATTAATAAGTCTCTACTAGACTTAGACTTATGCTATGATACCACTCTGTCACACCCCGCATTTTGGAGTGTGACGATCCTAGGGCTTAGGGAGACCTAAAGTTACCAAAACTCGTAGAATCCAATAAGACTATAATAACAATACGGTACAATATTAAACCAATACCCATAATCTTAGCCTGAGAAACCATTCAATATACTCAATCCAGTTACGTTCACATCTTTACTGTATTAGATTTAAATATTCACAACTCACACTTTTAATATATACATTATTTTCACTTTAATTACATCATAACCATGGAGCTCTAATGAACTTATAATGTTATAAAAAGAAAATATATTTTTACACTATAATAGCTATTCCCAAGTGAAATACCAGAACTTGAGAATCACCTGATAGACTTCTCTAGGGTCCCTGAAAAATATTAAACCACTAAAGAATGAGACAAGTTTAGTGAGTAAATAATAATATAAATGCAGTTATAGGAATAATTTGGTTACAGTAAAATTTTAGAAAGAATCCCGTGGAAACAATTGAGACCATTGCAATAGAATTTAGAACCAATACAACATAGGGTATTATTCTTTTTTTAGCAGAAATCAGTAATTTGGAGACGGAGTGTCTTCCACTTGAATTAACAGTGTCGACCTAAGCCTTACTCTCCAGTATAAATAGTAAATAGTGACATATGACTGATCAGGTCCTATGGCTAGGATTACCCTTTCCAACTAGGGTTCGAATACGCTTGCTCTATCCACAGGCATACCATTGCATAAGATCTGATGTAAACCCATATCAGATGGGTATTTCTGCTTTACAGTAAGAATAAGGTTCACAATATATAATCAATCTCAGTATCACATAATCAGGAATTTCAATAACAATTTTAGTAATAAGCACTTTAGATTTAATTCGGGTAAATGACCCTTAATCAATTGAATAAGAGTTGGGATAACCAATTATGAAATTTCAGAACAGTTATGGTCTCAACAAAGAAGTTTTCATATAATACTATATTATTAAGTACTCACATTTTCTCCTTTGCTCCAATATAGCCTTTAGCACAACAATACAAATATCCCTTTACTTTCTTGGCACTTTCCTTGCCTTAACCTTCACATTCTACAACCAATTGTATCGTACAATTATACGTTGATCATTACTAAATAATTCAGTTAACTTAACATATTCTAATTCTATCATTAGTTCTAATAGATTTAACTTAACATATACTATAATAATTCTACCAACAACAACTATATCAAGTTCATTTCAATATGAAATACGCATGTAGAAACATTTTATAATTTTCAATATACTTTTGTTCATTTTCATGTAATGGCCAAAGAAGACTAAAAGTTTAATTCCAATGCCTTATCCGTTTCCATTAAGTTCATTACCATGATTCGATAAACCATCGTACTTTTATAATTTCATTTTCAGTTAAATATATTTATACTATGAAAAGTTAATTGACTAACTTTGGTCAAATTAAAGATCAACTATAGTGATCATATGGTGGTACCTAAATAATATACTTTCATGTATTCACTATTAACCAAGTTTGACTTCTTGGTACTATTTCTTCTATAACTCATTTTCTATTAATCCAAATGGGTTGTTTCTTTTTGCATATCAAATTAGATATATAAATATACAACATATCCAAAATTACGCTTAAAATGTATTCTACACAGGATATGGTGACCATTCAAATTCTATTTTGTTTCTGTTACAGGGACAGACTGAGTACACTTCACTTATTTAGATACAAATCACAATCTACCGATCCAAATACAAATTCCTTTTACTGTTAACTACTAAACATACACATGATCATTTATTATGTTTTATGTTTGGCCTAGTTCTGCATTTAAGATTATCAAATCTGTCACTCAATTCTGGATTGCCTTAAAGTTATCAATCCGGGTCAGCTTCAGTTTAGGAAAGATATCTCCTTATACAAATAAAATCTTACAAATTAATTTTACTAGAGTATACATAAGATATATATCTACAACTTTCATGTTTTAATTTTAGTCAAATTCAGATTCTAACTAGTCCAAACAGAAATCACAAATTCCAGCTCTTTAAATGATTAATCTCTTATAATCTTCAATACAAAACTCTAGTTCCTTCAATCAACAAACCCACCCAATTTTAATCATTTTCCCCATAAAATTAACATGTTCCTTGACTCTTTTTGGTATTTAGATTACAAAACAACTTGGAGACATTAATCTTCTCATAGGCCGAACCATCGTCCAAGGAAAGAAGAAGAAATTGCAAACCAAGCAACCAACTCACTCCTAATCATACTATAATTAAAATTCAAGCTTGGTTTTAGTGTTTACCTTAAATTTTCTTGAATTCTTGATGAGAATTGGATCGTGGCCAGTTATTGGAGTGTAGAGTGAGAGTTGTCTTCAATTTTTTTAGTTAGATGATAAGAAATGAGAAAAAAAGAAGGAAATTCTAGATTTATATCCTTATCAATCAAATGGATGGTGAGGATTTGCTTACTTTGATCCAATGGTTGTAATTTTAATTACATTATTGAATTTTTAATTTTACCAAATATGTAGATAATTATCTAATTTATTTGATAGAAGAAATTTTTAATTTTTATTTTAGAAATTGTTAATTTATGTCAAAATTTTGACTTTAAAGGTATCATTCTCCTAAATTGAGCCAATTCACTAACTTGACCGTCGGAGTGGCTTTGTTAGGCACCCCGCCTAGCCCACTTGACTATTTGTTTCTTCTTATAGGTCGCATCCGTTCAAGATCGAACTTAAGCAAAGGTGAACTATTCTGAACGATTTCACTTCGATCGGAATTAGCTTCATCAAATTGGCGCCGTCTGTGGGAAACGATTAGTTAGAAATCTTTCCTAAAAATTCATAAAACTTTATGGCCTATAAAAGAACTTAATCAAAGAATATGGTTCAATCAGGAGATAATAACAATCTGGAAAATCTTCCCAGAGATCCCAGAAGTTCCCAAATCCACCCAGAGGTGGAAAATCACACTGAGACTCATGTCACTCCACCGGGGCTAAACTCAAATGCTAATGTGGCAACCACTCTACAACAACTCAGTACCATAGTCCCAGTTCAAGGTGGTAATCAGTCTGTCCTACTAACTCCTGAAGCTGTGTCGGCTTTGCAGTTCTTGCTAAGTACCCTGCAAACCCCTCAAAACACTTCAGCCATCAATGTTCGAGCAAATACTAAAGTAATACCAGGAGTAGATCTTACTCGAAGGCTTGACTTCGGAGAAAAAACACCAAAGGCACGAAATCAAGATCGTGCAATTGAAAAAAGTAGGGAAAGAATAAGATTGGAGATAGTCAGACTTGGCGATCATGCTGAAAAAGAAAATCTTAGCCATGGGCGAAGTGATCAAGCAGCTAGCAGAAATCGAAGCAAAGAACGTCAGCCTCGACGTTCGAACAGAACCGATCCAGATAGCAAAAATAAGGAAAAGAGACGATCCAAGAAGAGGGACAAAAGGGAAGAAGAATCTCCCTTCGAATCTTCCAGTTACGAAGCTACCAGCCAAAAAGGGGATGAGGAGATAAGAGAGACCCTTAAGAAGTACTTAAAAGAGATTACTGAGGATAAGAACAAAAAATCCCTAGATAAGAATCTAAAGTTAGCTCTAAAGTCTCCTTTCACTAGGTCTATACAAGGATACAGAATGCCTAGTAAATTCAAAACCCCAAACTTGAAAAAGTAGGGTGGTGAAACTGATCCCACAACCCATGTCATGGATTATAAACATGCAGTAGAGTTACAAACAGGAAGTGATGGGGGATGAGGAGATAAGAGAGACCCTTAAGAAGTACTTAAAAGAGATTACTGAGGATAAGAACAAAAAATCCCTAGATAAGAATCTAAAGTTAGCTCTAAAGTCTCCTTTCACTAGGTCCATACAAGGATACAGAATGCCTAGCAAATTCAAAACCCCAAACTTGAAAAAGTAGGGTGGTGAAACTGATCCCACAACCCATGTCATGGATTATAAACATGCAGTAGAGTTACAAACAGGAAGTGATGAGGTCTTATGCAGGGCCTTCAAAGGGTCTTTGGAAGGAGCAGCTACTAGGTGGTTTAATGGCTTGGAAGAAAAGAGCATCTCTAGTTTTGGACAGCTCACCACTCAATTCATGCAGATATTTGCAGCCAGTATTCCAGTGGAAAAGCGAATGCAAAGTCTCGAGGCTATATCGCAAAAAGAAGGGGAGCCCTTAAGAGAATATGTGGCTCGTTTTAACAGAGAGGCCCTAAAGGTCACACACCTCAACCAGCCCAGGGCAGTAGAAGCCCTACAAAACGGAACCTTCCACACGAATTACTTCAAAGCGTTGTACAAACATGCACCTCGCACCCTAGAAGAGGCCATGACCATCGCTCAAAAATATATTAGGCAAGATGATGCTTATTCCTTTAATCAGTTCGCTAAGAAAATGAGGGCAAGCGAGAACCCTAAAGAAGAAAGTAAAGCCAAGAAAGAACAGCCTAACATGAGAAGAGCAAGCCAGCCTATACCTTGGACCTAACCAAATTAACTCCATTAAACGCGAGCCCAGCAGAAGTGTTCGCAACTTTTAAAGATCAAGATATTTGGGCTCGCCCCCAACCAATGTTTACCCTATCAAAGTGGAGAAATAAAAACAAATACTGCTTGTTTCACAATGCTCATGGTCACAATACAAACGATTGCAGGCAATTGTTAGAAGAAATCGAAAGGTTGATCAATCAGGGGTACCTGAAGAACTTTGTGAAAGGTGGTCAAGGTGAAACCAGCGAGAACAAAGGGAAGCGAGCTGTTAATGATGGCTCAGCAGGAACCATTAATTGCTTAACATGAGGGCCAGATGAGGTAATAATGAGCAAGAATCAGCGAAAAGCCTCCCAAAGAAAGAAAGAAGAACCTGAGTTCGTCTTTTGGAATGGACAGCCAGTATCAGCTAGAAGAGAAGATGGGAGCCAAATCAGACACCCTCATTCAAACCCACTAATCATCCAAACAGTGGTAGCCAATTTCTTGGTAAAAAGGGTGTTAGTAGATAATGGAAGTTCGGTTAACCTGCTCACAGCAAGCGTATGCCAAAATGGGACTCAAAGAAAGTGATATAGAGGATATGGGAAATCCAATTCGTACCCTAGATGGAACATAGGTACCAGCTGTTGGGATCGCAAGGGTACCTGTCACAATAGGGTCTGCCCCAGACTGTGTTACAGTATTGGCAAATTTTGTAGTGGTGAGGTTACCACTGAGCTATAACATTGTATTTGGAAGGCCTCTCCTTTATGACTTCGATGCATCAACTAACATCAGACAGCTCAAAATGACTATTCCCAAACCTGATGGGGGAGAGATATATGTCTATGGGACGCAGGAC
>CATKHJ010899851.1:0-12606 GCA_949750685.1 Vernicia montana
ATATATATATATATATATATATATATATATATATATATATATATATATATATATATATATATATATATATATATATATATATAATTGTCCCTAAAAGGTTTTGAAAAATGTATTTTTCCACTTTCCACCTAAAAAGTAGATTTGGAACTTTGATGAAATCAATTATTATCTTAATAATTCAATATTTGAGGGTCATTTTGGAAAGGAAGGGATCCAGAAGAAAACTTGGAGGGCCCCTCCAAAGGTCATGCATGTGATGTTGGTAGAAGTTGAACTATAAACAATTAAGGTAGGACAATAATTACACTATTGATAGAGAAGGAAGCAAATAAATTAATAATTATTTTATAACCTAAAGCCTTGTTAAATAATTTTCTTCTGTTTTTTTTTTCTTTTTTTTTTCTCCCAAATGAGAAATTTTACTTGCATTAAACAGATATTAGGCTCAAAAGCAGTACAACTACAATCAAATACAAAGAGAAAGTCTAGAAGATAACGATCAATATGGACCTAGAGTCCAGATAAAACATACCCTTACAAGAGTTTTGAAACCAGAGCTTCAAGCCCAACACATTATTAGCCCAAAGCCCTATAATTTTTGTCAAATTACACAAATACTCCTTCCAAAAATGCTCCCATCCAGAAGCCTCTGTTATCGTCGCCGATGAGAGATTCACCTTCGATGATAGAGAAGACAAAGAAAACATCACAGAAGGCAGGGGGCGTGTCTCTAGACTAACCCAAAACAATGAGAATCATTGCACTTGGAGTCTTGCTCACCGCTACCAGCCAGAGCTGAGCGCAGCTATGAATTGACCGAGATTTGGATCTTTCCGTCAAGAAGGCCAGCGCCTAGAAAGAGTCATTTCTCCGCCAATAATAAAGGATCTCAACTGATTGTGAAGAACAATGCTGAAAAGCTTCATCCTAGAGACTCTAAAGCCATCACAAGCAAACTCTCCCCTCTTTCATCACCATTGACTATCACTGGAAAACGTCCCAAAATAGTCATGCCGGTGAAAGAGCCGGACTAAGCCGTAGCAGATTGAGACTAGATCGCTACCATAAAACATAAGAAACGACACTCCTAGTAAATCCAGCAGCCTAAAGGCGCTAGAAAAGTAAGAAAAACTAAAAAGAGCAATAGCTCTAGCATATACACAATCAAAAAAAAGAGTTATGGGAGTTTTTTTCCAGTAGCTAGAGCTACCGAAAGAAAATCTCACTGAAAATCTTAAAAAAAATACCAGGTCAAAATCTCACTAAAAACCCTAGAAGAAGTATCAGGTCTTAGATGTAAAAAACATAAAAAACAGAGAAAAAGCTTTCTTTTCTAATTTGACTAAATAATTTTCTTTTGAGTAAGAGATGGAAAAAAAAAAAAAAATCCATGGAAGCTTCTAATGTCTCTACCTAACACCTTTGAAAAAGAAAAAGAAAATATATCTATTACGGAGAGAAGGTGAATAGTTGAAAAGTGAACACCTTTTCCATTTGGGAATAGCCATTGGCTGTTTTTTTGGATCTTTGTTCCAAAGTAGCTACTGCTCATATGTGTCGTTTTGGTCCTGGTCTTTGTCCTACATTTCCCTTTATTTATTTATTTATTTATTTATTTTAAAGAGTAAATCTATCTGTGCTTTGGGTTTTCTTGTCAACAATTATCATTTGTCCACCATATATTAAAATTATTATTTTTATTAACCATTAGTTTGATTACTCATTCATATTATTGTATTTACTAGTATTATATATTGTTTTATTATTATTATTATTATTATTACTATATGGTAGTTAATGAAGCAAGTCAAAATTTATAAGAGGGACTAAGTACATAGGATCTAAAACTCTCTTAAATGAGATAACCTTAATTAATGCTTCCAATTTGCCATGTGGACCATCTCTCAAGTCTACACTTTTTAGAGGATTAAAGTTAATTTGTAATGCTATCCTATTACAATAACAAAATAATTTTTAATTACATCCAACATTTTAGATTTTAAGGTTATTATTTATTAAAAATTGAATTTTATATTTAAAAAATTTGAGGCAAAACTCTAATTGATGATTTATAAAATTTTTAATTGAAAATTTTTTATTTGTTAGATTGTTAAATTTATTTGATTATTTTAAAATTTTATTAATATGATTAATTATATGTTCCATGAATGGTTTTAAGGTTGCGAAATAATGTTTCATTTCGACATCAAAACCTTGAATGATGAGTTGCCTTTGATGGGAGCCTTAAGAGGTTTAGGTTGGCAGAATTGAAGTAATTCATGCCTCTAATTTTTTTTTTTTCAGGAGATATTATATACAGTGCAGATATATATTATAAATTATGAGTAGAAAGTATAAACTTACAAATTCATGTCATTTGTTTGGGTAAATTCAAACTAAATATTAGGATTAACTTTGTAATTTTTTTAAGGTATGAGATTCAAATTTTAATAAGCATCAAAGCTTTGGATATTATGTTTAGATTGAGATAGGGATGGAAAAGAAGGGTAAGGATAGAAAAAGGAAAGATAATTAAGTAAGGGAGAGACACCTTTTACTTCTTGTTTAAGAGAGAATTTTAATTTAAGAGGTTAAGAGGGTGAAGGGTAAAGAAGCACAAGTGTTATCTTTCTTTGCCCCCCTTAAACATTTGTCCTTATTTACTTTCACATCAATTATGATTAGACAGTTTATAATATAACGTGATTGATTAAATTCATCTAAATTTTTTTTTTAAATTAAGAAAGTATATAATAATGTTTAATATTCCAATTCTTCTGGTCGAGATTCTTACCATTATAATTTGTATTGTTAGTAGTTTTGATATTACTCAAAAGAAATTATAGTAATTTAATATTTAATATTTATATATTATTTTATTATACTAATTAATAAATATGATTTTAATTATTTTATCCTTGTACATATTATTTTCTATTACTTTCAAGAATAAAAATATTTTTTACTATAAAAAAAAAAGAATAAATAAGATATTTTTGTAAATATAGAAAGAGCCATATTCTTTTATTATATACTTTTATATTTAAATAATTTTAATATAGGTAAATATAATTTTCTTTTATGTTGTTTCAAAAATTATTAAATATATTTAAAATTTTCAAAATGGAGTTTTTACTATAATGTATTAAAATTGATATAATTTAATTAAAATTGATAGGAAAAAAAATCATTTGCAATTCCAAAAATAGTATAATTTTTTTTATACGTGCATCAATCAATACATAAATTACAAGTTGCTAAAAATTATAAGTTAAAATGCTAAAAAATAACTATATATGTCGTAAAGAAAAGGAAAAAAAAAACTGAACTATTCACTAAATCATAATTTTTTTAATAAATTGAGTTGAAATTTTAAATCACAATTAAATTAAATATATAATAAATATTATATACAATATATTATGCTTAGTATAATTTATTTAAAAACATAATTGAATAAACATATATTTCAATAAAGTAAAAATATGGGTAAATAAAATACTTAAAAATACGAGTAACTAGCATACTTAAACATGAGTAACAATAAGTTAAAACCATTAGTAGATTAGTCAATTTTCACATGAAACAATTGGACTTGATAAATTTAATTAAAAAGCTAAAAAGTTAATATTCCACATGATTGATGATATTAATATATAGTGAAATGCTTCAATTGAAATCTCTAAATTTTAAAGTCTATATTATATTTAACTTAAATTTATATTCAATTGTTAAATTTTGAACTTAAATTTAAGTAAAATGTTTAATTGTTAAATTTTGAAGTCTAAATTAGATTTAAATTAGATTTGTATTCAATTCACACCAAATTGATCATAATTGATATCTAAATTATATATACACATTTTCATAGTTATAATTGAACATATCTAGTCCAAATTAATCATATGTGTACATGGCAATTTAACTATCACTTTAAAAAAAAGTGCTAGTATAGTGGAATGCTTCAATTGGGACATCTAAATTAGGCAAAAAATGTTAAATTATTAACTTTTGAATTTTAAATTACATCTAACTTAGATATATACCTTTAATTTATATCCAATTAATACCAAATTGGTAATAATTTATATATAATGATGTTAGTAAATACATTAAAATTTCAAGTAATTGATATTAATAAAATCAAATTGCAATAAAATAAAAATTTCACAATAAAAATATTATATATATATATATATATATATATATATATATAAAGAGAGAGAGAGAGGGAGAGAGATAATGTGTAAATATACCCCTAGTGTATATCATAGAGAGCAAATTGACCCTTGATGTTTTTCAAAGCGCAAATATCCTCCTGACGTTTTAGAAACCTATTAAGGCACTACAAAATTTAACATATATATATATTTTTGTCTTTGACTTACGTCTGTGGGCTCGATATTTAGTCATACTTGAACTGAAATAATAATAAATAATAACTCACACCTCTCTCCCACGCGGCAAATGGCGTTGTTATCGTCGATTGAAGGGAGCTTCAGCGCTGCCAGTTGAAGCCGCGTCTCACCATACTGACGATCGAAGCACCAGTTCCTCCTCTCGTCGATCGATCCAGCTAATGTTTCAAGCATTTGCTCCTGCGCTCGACACCACTTCAAGGTCGTGGTCCTGCTTAAGGCTGCTATAATCTTACTCCAGCTCGATGTTGATTTCACACCGTCAGCCCTTCAAATCAATGTCTGGTTATTGCTTGGTTGGTTGATGAGAAAATTGAATTTTATCCAATTTTTATGTTTGGTTTGTAGGAAAGTGAAGCAAAGGGAATTAGTTTTTTTTTTTTTTTCTTTTTTAAAGGTATTTTTGTCATTATAAGATTTAACAAAAAAATATTCCTTGATCATATCAAATAAGAATTTTTTAATAAGAAATTAAAATTCATATATTTTATCAATATATATTACATTTTTTTCGATTTTTTTTTAAGATAAGAAGATTATATATTGTCAAACATAATAATTAACTCACTTATTAAGTGGTTTTATTATTAATTAATAATAATTTCTGATAAATGATATTTTTATCATCTTTGAAAAAAATATTTAAAAAAATAAAAGAAAAAATTGATAATAATTTGCTCCTTAATTAATGGTTGATGATAATTTTTCTTAAAAAATATTAAACATTGATTTTAATAATTTATAAGTTTATTTTGATAATTTTTAAATTTATTTGGATGCTTAGACGCCCATTAAATTGAAAGTTGATTTTTTTTTTTTATTGTTAACAACCCATTATTTTTTTTTAACATTATTAACCTATTTAATTGGTAAAAAATGACATGCTAATGATTTATAAAAGCAGGTTATTTTTCAAGTTTATCATATTTATTATATATGTACTTGCAATGGAAATTTAAATTACAATAATTTCTTTATCAAATTATTAGGAAAAAGAAAGAAAGAAAGAAAGAAATTTGAGAATCCAAGTGATGTATATATATTTTATCGCATTTTTATTTGAGTTGTTAAATAAATTGTGGTTAAGTGATTCTAAAAAAAAAAAAAAAAAAAAAAAAAAAAAATTGTGGTTAAGTGGCTCCCACACTGTATAAAATGAAGTCCATTCTATGTGAGGTAGCGTTTGATAGAAACATTAAAAAACTTGTCCTTTGCTTGACTTGATTAACATTTACATTGTTACCAAACAAAGTTTCTAGAACTAAACTAATTGTTAACTAATTCAATTTTTAATAATATTGATATGCCCACATCAAGTCAACATTTGGAAATCCCACCATATATATATATATATATATATATATATTATTAATAGTATTAAGTACAACCTCATTAATTATAATTATTTACATTATTTCTATTGCAATTACTCTACCATTTAAGCTATGAAATGGAAAAGGAACTATTCAAGACTATTGTTGGATTTCATTTTTAAACAGTCGGTCAATTTCAAATGCCTTCATTATAAAATTAGGCAACAATGAGTAACTAATTTTTCTTTTTGGATGCAATTCATTTATTAAATAATGAGAGGTAAATTTTTACAAGATATACCACAAACTTCTATTGATAGTGAGACATATTAATGTACTATTTTTGTTGTAAATCTTTTAATTTAGACCATAATAATTTAAGATTAGCTCTATTTAAATAAATGATCTTTTAAAATTAAAATAAATTTAAATTTTGAATGTAAAGTCATTAAAAATAGACAAAATGTTAAAAATTTCAAATGATTAACTGCATAAACAAATCCTCTAAATTTAATCTAATGGAGAAGATGAATTTAATATCGTGTCTGTTAATAAATTCTGATATATATCCAATCATCATGCTAAAATGATGGCATGAAAAGACCATTTATGAAGAAGAAGAAGGAACTATCCTAGGACAATTGAAGTGGGAAAATTGCCAGAAAGTGGTGAAACCATTGTTTATAAATTCGAATCGGTCCGATCGGTTCAATCGAAAATCAATCCTTAGGCTATTTGGGTTAGCTTGAAAAACTGAAAATACCTAGAATCTGAAAAAACTCCGTGAACCAGCCGGGTACTCGTCCAGATTTTCTGGATTAACTGAGTGTTGTAAATATTTTTTTTTGGCAAACAAAAGGTACAAAACGGACGAGCATTCATAATATGTAACGAACGTTATTTTACTCTTTGTCTGATTGTAACGAACGTTACAGAACATATAACGTGCACGTTACACATGTATATCAACAATTATAATAAATATATATTATTATTTAAAATTTCAGTTTGATTCCGATTGAACTTTTAATTCATTATTTTCTATCTTCATCTGTTCTAAGGTCGGGTCGGTTTTAAAATATATGGTAAAACTCAAAGAAAATAAAACAGAAAAGAAGAAGAAAAAATATTTAAGGGGTTTTTTTTTTTTTTTTTTTTTTTGCCTAATAAAATAGTTAAGGTTTATTGCAAATGTAATAGAAATAGGGCAATGTGGTTGGTTGGGTCATGGCTTAGATAAATTAATGAATATTTGGTTGGTAGAAGGATGGTACTACGGACAGTTATTAGTTTCTTCACGTTTTTTATTTAATTTTAATTAAAAAAGGGTATTCTTCTTGCAGCTTTTATTGCAATGGACGAGATAGGTTACCCACCACTCCTCTCCTCCTTATTTCTCCTCCTCTCACAGCTTATCCCTTCCCTAAATGAGAAAAATCTACTTTTTTTTTTTTTTTTTTTTTTTTTTTGGATCCCACAGGAGACAATCCCAAAAAGATTATAAAATGAAAATATATAAATTAACTAATAAATAAAATATATATGTATATGTGTAGTTATACAAAATTAGAAAAAATTTGTAATAAGAGTTAAAAAAAAAAAAAAAAAAAGTCCTCTTTATCACATGAATTACCATATATATATAATTAATAAATGTTCATTCATATGGAAGATAAAGGAAATATATACACCTTTTGGATTACCTTTAGTGGGAGCAAGTTAAAGAATAGGACTGTAATTTTTTGTCTTTTTGCATATGTATGAAAAAAAATGTTTGATATGTCAAGTAATTATATCAAGTCTTTGGCAAAAAAATAAAAAATAAAAAATTTAATTATATCAAGTACAATACAATAGTGATATATGTTATAATTATTTAAAAATAAAAAGTTAAAATAAAAATTTTATAATCTTATTTATATTAAATGTATATAATTGTTCAATGTGATAACATCGTACCGATTAAAAAATGATATTAGTATTTTTTTTTATTAAGAAAAAACTAAACATATAAATCATATTAATTAAATTTTTTCATCAATTAGTTTAAATATATGAGATAAAAATATATTTACCGTACTAGTAAAAATTTTCAAAATTTTATAGGTATATGAAAAAGTGAAAAGGCATACACATACATCACTGTAACACTATTTATATAGTTAGTCATTGTATTCAACATTACTCATATATTAATAACTGATTTCTTTTAACGTAGTAAGACTTTTTTTAATTTATTTTAAAACTTTTTAATGTATTTTTTTCTAAAAAAGAAAAGAGTTCATATTTCCACTTTGAAAAAAATAAGAAAAGGCATTATAAGCTACACAGAGTTAGTCTCTCTTATTACTTGTATGAATATCTTTAGTTTTCTTACTTGCTGGTAGCATAGCAACAAAAACAACCATAACATGACCCTTTTGAGATCTGATAAGAGCCTGACAAACCCCTACTTTCCCGGAAAAGAGGGGAAAAAACAAACCCATTAGAATTGTTTTTTTTTTTTTTAATTAAAAAAAGTGAAAATAGAATAAGAACAATTAAAAATTAATTAAAAGAGAAAACAAATTATACTACAATAATGAGTGGAATTAGAAAAACCCATCAATTATAATCAGCTGTACTAGCAGTTTTACTATATTTTTATATATATTGTGAATTAATAATCATAATCATACAAATTAGAGAAAAAAAATTTAAAGAAAAAAGAAAGAAAGAGAGATTTGAATCTAATAGCAATCCCTTTCTCAACTTTTTGAGCTACAAAGATGAAAGAAAAATGGTTTTTTGCAAGTGCATATTTGATCTTATTTCATTTCCAGGCTTCTATAATCCAAAACACCACTTTTCATGCCTAAGAAATCATAGGCAGAGTTGTTGCTTCCACTGGCCACAGTACTGCTACCAATACTTGAACCAATATGGCAACTGCAGTCTTTGCTGTTTTGTAGTCCCAACCTGCAAGCAAAACAAAGACCTCTACCTCCAGTTTTCAATGGTTGTTCAGGTGCTTGATTTTGATATGGAAGGCTTATTTTAAGGTCAAGATTCAAGTCTGGGCATCTTTCTTGAATTGGGTTTTTCTCTTCTTTACAAATAACAATATTGGCAGTAGCACTGTTATTCCTATCTTTTTCTTCTTTAACATTGGCGAAAGATATTGTTGTTGTCGTTGTTGTGGTGGTTGTGGCCGTGGTTGTGATTGCTGTTGCTGCTTCTTGTGCTGGCTCGTTTAGTGGCCGGTGAGTTGCAGGATCTATTCCTCTGTTCAACAGTTTTCTTCTTATATGTGTATTCCAATAATTTTTTATCTCATTATCTGTTCTTCCTGGTAATCTTCCAGCTATAAGAGACCATCTAAAACAAAAATTAAGAAATACCCATTAGTCGAAACAACACACAAGTTCTAAAACAAAGAACAAAAACAAGAATTAGTGAAGATATTTGAGAGATGGGTTATAACTAAATAAGAGTTAATTAATTAGTTAATTACTTGTTGCCAAGAAGACTATGGAGTTTGATAATGAGTTCATCTTCTTCTTCAGTAAAATTGCCTCTTTTAAGATCAGGTCTTAAATAATTGATCCAACGGAGTCTGCAACTTTTACCACAGCGTAGAAGACCAGCAGCTTTAGGTAGAGAACGCCAACAACCTTCACCATGAGCTCTAATATAAGCAATAAGCCGATCATCTTCTTCTTTAGTCCATGCTCCTTTGTTTGTATGAGCTTTTTCACAACAAGGAGACCTACCCATTTTGAAGTACTAAAAAAAATTATATATCAATCAAATTCACAAATGGGTTTTCTTTGATTTTTGTGATTATGGTAAAAAAGGAGGATTTGGGTTTTGTTTAAGGAGTTTGCTGAAACATTAAGGCCGGCCCTTGAAAGGACTTGAAATGGAGTTTTTATATAGGCTTTTGACTCATAGAGAGAGAAAGAGAAAAGAGAGTGAGCTTAGCTAATTGCTTCTAGACGTGAGTTGGTGAGACAGGTTTGAGGGGAGTGGCTGGTGGCCTCTCTCTTGATGATATTAGCATCAATCATATAATAAGTTAAAAGGACATTAACTATAGGTAACCTTCAGGTAGGTGTAAAGTAAGGTATATTAAAGTATAGGCAAGACATATTGGTGTACATCTCTCCCCCCTTCTCCATTTTTTTTTTTTTTGTGTTATTAATTTTTTATTTTATTTTACTTATCTCTCAAAATCTTCCCCAACTCATCACTAGACAACATATACCAGAATTCATTTAGAGCCTATATATTATATAATGTTGTTGGAACTAACACCAATTATGTGGGTCAATTTAACTTTTTATATATATGATCAATTGCAGTTTTATTATATATTTAATGTTGCAACTAAATTGGCTATATTGTGCTTTATTTTTATAAAATTCTTGACTAGCAAGTTACCATCCAAATAAGTAGACTTTGTTTGATATATAATGATGACATTTTCTCAACTTAATTAATCAAAATTCTATTTTCAAATGTTGTAACTAAGATGTTAATTAAGTATTGAAACAATAATTTTAGATATGATTTTGAGAGAGAATATATATATATATATATATATATATATATATATATATATATATATATATATATATATATATATATATATATTTGGGTTTAGTTTTTTTAGTTAGTTGTGGTGGGCATTTGTGAAAAAGAGAAGCCCAAGTGGTTTGGCTATTCTAGTGTTATTCTTGTGCTTATGTATAGAGATGGTAGTTGTGGTTCTTTATTCTATTGGTACACTACACTATCATGCATGAGAGAGAGAGAGAGAGAGAGGGTATTTTTCCTTCTAGAAGAGTTGGAGGTTGGGTTCAAAGAAAAGATGATGAAAGAAAAGATGAAAAATAAGAAATTAAACAAAAAAAAAAAAAAAAGGAAAAAGAGAAAGATATGAAATATTTTAGTGTGGTTGTGGTTGTATGTGGGCTTTGGTTCACCTTCCACTTTTCTTTTTTTAACCCCAACCTTGTGGTGCAAGTTTAGGCAACATTGCAAAGGGTAGGGTTAGGGATAGGAAGGTTTATTCACCTTTTTGTTGTTATCTCCCTTCCAACTTGCAAAGATTATTTGTTACCCACCACCACCACCACCATTTATACACAAAAACTCTCTCTCTCATCATGAAATTCAAGTGGATGGTAAGGATTAAGGATTACGGGCAGAAGTTGTTGTCAATTAGGGAGAGAGAGAGAGAGAGGGGGATAGATATCCACTTGTGCAATCATCTTTTGTGTATTTCACCTACTTTTTCACCCTTTCTGACTGTCCTAGCACCTAGTCCAACTCTGGCCTCACTTTGATGTTGAAACTTTTTTATGATTTTATTCCTATAAAAGTAGTTATCTTTTTATTTTTATTTTTTTTTTCTCTTCCTCTTTTTTTCTTTTTTCACACATCCCACCTAAGCTTATCCATTTTGCTTTCACAAAATTAAATTGATGTTGCTATTAAACTTAGTCTTCAGTTATTAAATTTAATTTGTACAAATGAAATTAGAGTGTAATCAACCACTCAAATTTTTTTATCAAATTTTCATTTTGAAATTCAAATTTGAATCGAAATATTTAAATTTAACTTGATTCAACTTAATTTTAATTAATAAAATTAATTTATTAATATGAAAATAATACTTAAAAAACTCAAATCAACTCCAATTTAAACTCAAATTAGAAAATTATAACATATAATATAAAATATATTTGAAATTATATAAAATCTCAATACTCAAGTCAAGTAATATAATATATACTTGAATTCAACTCTATTCGTTATAAATTAAATTTGAATATTTTAAAAAATAGAATTCGAGTTACCTATGAGTAATTTGATTTATTTATCCATAGATAAAATTATAACTTTGTTGTTAAATGTTATAATATAAATATTTTTTTATTGAAATAAAATTAGTATTCAAAATAAAGAAATTAAGAAAAATTGTTAAAAAGCATGGTCAAGATAAAAATATCCTGACTAAAACAAGAGATGATATCGAACATATAACTAGATTCATTAATTATTGATGCCTCTTGCTTCAATTAGATGGAAATCATCATCACTGTCAGTTAGGTTGTTTTAACGCTATTGATTGGTACAAAGGTCATTTTCCCAACCAGTTTCTTCTACAAATACACACACAAGCACATGCCTACTCTTTGAGAGAAAATTAATAAATTAATAATCATTTTAATAATTAAATTTCAATATTTAGAAGTATATTTGATTTTTTAGAATCAAATCATAAATAAACATTTTTTTATATTTTGCAAATTATCTAAATCTTATATAAATTTTTTTATTTTATTTTTGATAATGATAAATTATTTATTTTTAATTAAATAATATAAATAAATTTAGCAATATATATAAAAATTAACATTAGCATCATATCAACAAATAAAAATTAGATGGATAAGTCCACAGCCACAAATGTGGGTATTTATTCATGTGTTATGAGATTATGATTTTGCAGGGCAAATGTCTTTCAACATGTGTTTATTGTATGTTAACTTGTAAATAAGAATCTATATAGTGATAAAATAAATAAATAAAAATTAGGATAAATTATTATTTAATTCCTGAAATATGATTTAATTAATAAATGCATTCATGTTTTTGAAAAATACATTAAAACATCCATATGTTTTTTTTTTTTAATATATATACACACAAACACACACATAGAGACAGGGAAAAGACACATACACACCTCAAAATCATGACAATTTTAAAAAGACAAGCTAATCCTTATATCTCACACACACACACACACACACACACACACACACACACACACACACACACACACACACACACACACACACACACACACACACACACACACACAC
>CATKHJ010900067.1:0-18295 GCA_949750685.1 Vernicia montana
TTTCTCTTCTTTCTTTTTGTCTCTGCTGTTTCATACTGATTGTTTCTCTTTGCATTTTTTTTCCTGTTTCTCTGCAATTTTTTTTTTTTTTTTCGTTTTGGCTCTTCTCAATTTGCTCTTGTATTGTAGTCGGTGGCACCAGTGGATTCGTCGGCGGCAACTGGAAATGCGTGAGTCTCCGATCACCTTCTTTTTAATGTTTTATTATCGTTTTATTCATTTCGTATTTGATAATTTTATTTTTTTTTGGCAATGTTTGAATAATGAAATGATTTTATGGTTGAATTGAGGAATTTTCTTTTTTCTTCTATCTTTTCGTTTGCACGGTCCTGTTTTATCTGCATGTGTTTTCCTTTTTGTTTAGGTCTTGGCTCTTCTCGATTTGCTTTGTAATTTTGCGAGATTGACCGCAGGTGCGATAGTTTTTCTTTTGATTTTTTTTCCGTGTTCATTCTTTCTTTCTCATGCTTTTGGTTTATGTTGTTGGTTTTGATGATTTAATAGGCTTTGGTAACTGGAGTTCCTTTCTCCGTATACTTCCTTTCTGGTACTATTCTTTCTAATTTTTGTAGATTATTTCTGTATGTAAATTTTCAAATCAGAATTAATTTTATTAGATACAAGTTTTAGACTTACGTGCTACCATTATGTAATCTAACAGTTGTTGATTATACTGATTTTTAACACGCTGATTATATTGATTTGTTTGTCCTAATTGGAAAGCTTAATAGACTGCCTTCCAAGTTTGGGATTTCTTCTTTGATTGCAGCAGTGCATCACAGAAACACCACATCAACTAAACAGAGGTAAGATTTCCAGTGGATTATTTATTTAATGATTTGTGTTTTAACTTCAAATGTTAGTTCTTGGTTGTGTTTTAATGATTTAATGATTCATTTGTTTTGCAAATTAGTAGTCCGGTTCTGTATGTTCTTAGGGTCTGTTAATCATCATCTAAGCAGTAATTTGTTATATATAAAAAAAATAAAAAATAAAAAGAAAATAATGTCCAGGCATGGTTGTGATTAATTTGTACGCATATTATTTATGGTAACAAACCATAGATTCTATCAATAAACTTTTTGGTTCTTTTAATTAACGCACCTTTCTATTCTTAAATGCTATTTTAATAAATTTTTTAATATCTAAATATTTTTAAATAAAGTTTATTGTTATGTTGGTACCAGAGCTCTCCAAATCTTTTAAACACTTCAAGAAATATTATCATTTAAGGTAATTAAAAGACATTTAACTATATATATATATATATATATATATATATATGCTTGGTTTATGTGCACTAATTTTTATTTGTTTATCTTTCATTGCAACTAAAAAAATATAATTAAAAATTTATTATTAAATATAGAATAAAAAATAAAGCAATAAATTATCATTTATCAAATTTTATATTTTTTTAGTGATGTTATTTTAAAAATAGAGTAAATTTCTGTCAAATTTCCAACCCAAGATAATAAACTTCTAAGTTTTCAAACAATACTTATCCTTCTTTTAAAAAAAATATTTATCCTATAAAAGCAATTTTAATTGAAATAAATTAAAATTTAATTGTGAATAAAAATATTTAAAATTAACATATTATAAGTTTCAATGTGCAAAAAATTTTATTTAGCATAATATTAAAAATAAAAAAAATTAGAATTTCTATATGTATGAATTTTTATTTTTGTATTCAATAATAAATTGAAGAAAATTTGAAAATTGATTAATTGATTTCAAATTCTTAATTTTCTCTTTTCAAATGGTCTATTAAAGTTAAGGCCAACAAAAAGTAGAGTTAAAATCCAATTCATCTAACTTTTATGGATGGTTTTTCTTTTTTTTTTTTTTTTTTTTTTTTAAATTTCACTATGATGGAACATTAGAATGGGCAATGTTTAATTTATTCAATAATCTAAGCATGTTGAGAAAGGCTAGAGATGAAATTGACAAATTTAAGATTTTCAATGGTTTTTTTATTTTTATTTTTATGTTTGATTTTTCTATTATTGACTCCATGTTTTTAAATGATGATTATTTCTCTGGGCTCTGCAAGGTCAGCACTTGTTTTTTCAATGTATGCAATGCAATGACCTTTTTCCTTGAGATGAAGAGTAAATATCTCAATTGATTTTGGCTCTGGATTTGACCCGGATATATTTCCAGTTTGCCCCTTTGTTGCCGTGCTACTGTTTTATTTTAATCACCAGTTTAATTGTTTTAGTGTAAGCTCCATCTTTTTACCAACAATTTTTTTTTTTAATTTTGTTTTATTTTACTTGTCTTCTGCGTTAATGAGAGCCAAAAAAAAAATATATATATGCTCTTTCCATTCTTTATAGAAAGGGCAGACAATTTAATAGTTGCTCAGATCCACCATCTATCTTTTTATCTTTAACAGTTGTGTTCTTTTTCTTTTTTCTTTTTTTTTATTTTCATGAGTGCCCAAATAATAAATATGCTCTTTCCGTTCTTTACAGAAAGGGCAGAAATTTCTAGGGTTGATATATATATATATATATATATATATATATATACATATATATATATGTTGTGTGTGTGTATTAATAGATATGTATATCTTGTTCTTAAGTGGTATGTTTGATTGGGCTGTTCTTTTTCTTTTTGCTTTAACTCCTATGCTTATATTTGGATGGATGGTTTCCTTTTAAGGTGATCTTTGGATTTGAGGCTATAAGTTGGTTTTCCAGCTTCTTTGTTTCTGCACTGTAAGTTGGAGATTTGTTCTCTATACTTTACTGTTATTTAGACTTATTTGGTGTTGCTTGATGATTTATTTTTAGCTTGGAGTTATGTGGTGTTTGTGTCTCACTTTTTTGTTAAATGCATTTACTTGTTTTTTTGTTTTAGTATGTTTAGTTTTTTTATATGTATGATCCTTATTATTAATGAAGCGTTTTCAGTTTATATTGGTTTGTTTGTTTTTGTTATTTTAATTTTGTTTTTGTGGTCTTTTATTATCTTTTTTAATTTGTTCTTGGGCTTTAAAAGACCAATGCTTGGTTAAGATTAAGATCCCTTTAGAACCTGTCCTCAAATGTGTTTTGCATCAACTTGGGTTGCCATATGCAACTTTTGACAGGCAACAAAATGAGAATAGCACCTATTGATGCACATTATACTATCCACATCAAGAATCCTATAGGGTTAAAACACATTTCGTACATGATTGGTATAGGCCAAGATTGTGCTGAGGATGCTAAAAACAATGCCGTTATTTGTGCCCTTGATCACTTGAAAACAATTTATGATCTGGATATCTTGGATTTTAATCATAGGGATATGTTATTATCCAAAATGAATTGTGAGGTTTTGCACGGTTAGTACTATAGTGCTTTGAAGAATGCCTATGAAAGGCTTGCTGCCCAATAATTTTCATTGACCAAAAGGTGTGAAAATTTCACTAAGTTTCTCAGGAACATTTGGTAATCTTTTGGGGTGGTTAATCACCTGCACTAGGTTCACTTTGTTTTTTGTTTTGGCTTGGGTACCTGTTCTTAGTGTTTTCTATTTGGGTTGGGTAACTGTTCTTATGCTTTTTGTAATTACTGCAATATGAAATGACGTTTATATTTCTAATAAAGGTAAGTTAAGAAGCATTGGGTTTTATAGCTATTCTTCAGTGTATTTGAATTTAAATTGTTTTGTTGAATATTGAAATATGTTATTATTGGCTATTTATTGGTTTTAATCTCAATTAACGAAATTGTAACATCTATTTTGATTTAGGAATTATAAACCCATTGAAATGTGCTAGTATCAGCTAGGGCTGAACACGGATATTAAAAGTTTCGAATTGAACTGAATAATCAGACTGAAAATATTCAGAATCAGACCGAACCGTTGACTTTTTTTACTTTTCCCGAATCGAATTAGGTCGAGTGAAATGTTTTGGTACGGTTCTGGATATTAAGATATATTCGGACCGAAAATCGAACCGAATTGAATTGAACTGTACCGAATTGAATTGGATCGAAATAACCGAAAGTTTTAAATTTTTTATTTATAATATATAAGTAGTGATAATTGAATAATATAAAGATAATACAAAAATTATAATATTATACATTATATTATACCAATTATTAAATTATATTAAAATTATATCAAAAGAAAATTTAGAAGAATTATAAATTTATAATTATAAATGTATATATCTCAATTCAATTTAATATAACTATTGATATTTATATAATTTATTTAAATATTAACTTTATTAAATTTGTATTAATGAAAAATTAGTAATATAATATGGATTAAGTTTTAATAATACTAAAATATAATCATATATTAGAATTAAACATTTTAAATTCACTACATATATGTTTTAGAAAAAAAAAATTTAATATATGATATGATTAATTATTGAGTAATAATAAAAAAATATAACGTATTAGTATGTAAATTTAGTAATATTATCATTTTAATTATAATTATATTTATGTGATACTAATAAAATTGTAGATTAAACTTTTGTTTGTATCTAATACTGTAATTTTTAAAAGTATTCTTTTATTAATTAATATCTATGGAATACATTATCAATAAGAAATTATTTGTAATAGACTAATATTTTGTATAAAAAGTTAGAAAGTGGTTATAATTTATAATAAATTATTTATTAGCTTTAAATAGTATATAAATCAAGGTTAAAATTATTTAAATTAAGTAAAATATTAATATAATTGTATTTATATATTTTTACAGTAATTATATATTTTTAGTTTAAAATCATTGATAAATTATAGGTTTTGATTGTTTTTGTTCATATAAATTATCAAATTGTATATTTTTATTTATTTATTTTTTTTCAAGATATCTAAATCTCCGTATTATATTGGATTGGATTGGATCAGAACTGAAATATTCGATCCTCGAATTGTATTGTACTGAAATATTCGATTTCCGAATTGTATTATATTGAATTGTATTTTGGTTCCGGTTCCGTTCCGGTTCTCCACAAATTAAAATCTCCGAAATTCAATTCAATCTCAGAGATTTTCAAATTTTCGGATTGAACCGAACTGTGTTTAGCCCTAGCATCAGTATATTTTATTCCAATGAGAATTCTGGCATTGACAACTTTGCTGCAAAGTAAAACAGAACACTTGATGCTATTGATGTTTTGAAGGATGCTTTGTCTATTAGTACAATATGTTTAAAATGCTTAATTAGTACAATATTTTGTCTTTTAATTTGATGTATTAATTTTATATTACAATTTAAATTTATACTCGGCTTGCAGCAAAATTAATTAAAGTATTAAATAACAATTAAGTTATTTGAAAGTAATTGAACTCCAATCATCAATTTGAATGATACATAAATATTCTCTATGCTTTAGAATTATAATATAGACATTAGATTTGTGTTGGAAATGAAAATTTGTATCCCATTACGAATTTCCCAAATATAAAAATTGAGTCATAAATTTTGTTTAATGGTTAGCTATAATTTAATTATTTATAAAGTACATAAAATAGAAAAGTTAGTATTGAGTATTGACAAAAGGTCCAATATTTAAGGCTATACTAAACGGCCTACACGTGAGAAAGATAAAGAGAAAAAGAAAAACCTGTTTATGAAAGAAGGATGAATTACACGTTAAAAAAAGAATGACTTAAATTAAAAAAAAAAAAAAAAGAAAACTAGTTAGTCTGCTGTGCATCTCACGGATAAATAATATTATTTAATAATAATAAATAAACATTGAGATTCATATGAATAGGAAAAAGAAAAAATTATGAATATATCAATCAATATGATTAAATTAATTATTTTGAGATAATTAATTTGAACTTATTGGAATATTACATAAAAAATTGATTTATAATAATTCTTTTATCCACTTATATTTTATCTATGCATTAAAAAAGTCACCATTAATCAAAATGTAAAATAATAAAAAATGTCTCAATTTATTAAAAAAATTATGAATATTTAATATAAATTCTTATATTTTATAATTGTTTTATAAATTTTATAAAATTACACCAACTTATGTAAATTGTGATCATTAAAAAATAATTAAATAATTTTTCCTTGTCATGTGCTTCAAAATTATGTAATTTTAAATATTTTGATGTGAATAAAATATTTTTAAAACAAAATAGTCTTTGGTTTATATACATTTATAAAATTTAATACATAATATACGATAATTTAATTAAAATGAAATCAGTCCACTGGCGGTATACTAGAAAATAATTTTAGAATAAAATAATAAAAAAATATTATTTTAACCTTTTTAAATATTATTTTAATTATTTAAATAAAAATTAGACTTAATGCGAAAAAAAAAAAAAAAAAAAAAAAAAAGAAGCAACCAAAATAAATAAACTCATACGTGGTCAATTTGAGAGAGAGTTAATTTCGTGGTTGATTGGACTCCCATAAAAAGTAGGAGCCAACATTAAGCTGATCATTTGAACTCTCTCTGTAATCTTTCCATTAGCTAAAACACGCAGAAGAACAAAAGCGAGAGATGTGGCGGTGTGTGGCTCGTGGCCTGGGCGTTTCTTCTACAAAGAAATCGATCTCTAACAACTCTCTTAGATCTCACATTTCCAGATTATTCTCTTCTGAATCGGTATGCCTTTCCTGTTTCTTTTTCAGTTTTATCATCTTTTCTAATTCAATTAAACCCATTCCTCATTCCAAGAAATATTTGGTTTCTTAATGTTTTACTATATTTTTTTTGAAAAAATTATGTGTTTCAAAATGTTATTTTTATGCTTATTTTCTGTTTGGCGGCTGAGAAAATGTTGGAAAAGATTAGAATATGATAATCTTATTTTTATGGATTCTGCTGGTTGTTTTAGCTAAGATGACCTTGTGGGTATTACAGCAAACCAAGATTAACACTTCACATCAAAAAATTCACCCACTTCCTCTTTTTTTTTTTTTTTTTTTTTTTTTTTTTTTAATTCAAACCAGCTTTTCCCCAACGATTTTCTATGTATAGTTAAACTCCATTTACTTTTGTTGTTGATGTTTGCGATGATCATGTGGCAGACTGGAGGGAAATCCTCATACACAATTGTCGATCATACATACGATGCAGTTGTGGTAGGAGCTGGCGGTGCAGGCTTGAGGGCTGCCATAGGACTCTCGGAGCATGGATTCAACACTGCTTGTATTACCAAGCTTTTTCCAACTCGTTCACACACTGTTGCTGCACAGGTGCAAATCTAGATGGATAATCCATAATTTTTGCATATTGAAAGTGTATTAGCATTTTGGTTTACATTTCAATGTTCTTAATCAAATTTCATCAAAGTTTCCCGGATTATTGCATATTGGTAGTGTAGAGTTCATAATTCTAACCATACTTAATCTTTGGTCGGGCTTAATGTAGCATGGGAATCATTGGTGTGTGTGCCTTGGTGATTAATCTGATTCTTAATTAGGATCATAAGGGCATTTGCGTTCTTTGTGTTTGATGTGATTTTTTAGTTTGATTTCTGTTGGATTGACCATCATTACTGCACATATCAAGGGATCATTAACTCCTGTCAAATGATTGAATCAATATTAAATACTGCACTATTTTGGTTTGATGTCTGCTAAAAATGTACTGGTCAGGGTGGTATCAATGCTGCTTTGGGAAATATGACGGAAGATGATTGGAGGTGGCACATGTATGACACTGTCAAGGGAAGTGACTGGTTAGGTAAGTCACTTGTTCAAGCTTGGAGCTCCTTTATGTTGGTTTAACATTAGAAACTGGGAAGTTGAGATTTGACCATAGACTGAATAGTTTGTATTGCTACTGAAACTCTCTTAGTCTCTTTATAAATTAGAAGATAAATTGGTATCTACCACATCAGAGCCATGCCATTGTCTAGGTTTCTCACGTATTTATTGAAATGTAACCTGCAATAGAATGTCCACCTTTAATACTTGCAAATTTGGAATGCCCTTGTATTTTCAAGCAATGGCCTTGTGCTAAGGTGCTATGAAATTCACATGTTATGTTAGTATCTTCTGTTGGATATCTTTTTCCCCCTTTTTTTTTGTTGGTTTTACATTATGTCCAAGGATATTTCTACAGGTGATCAGGATGCCATTCAGTACATGTGTAGGGAGGCACCAAAGGCAGTCATTGAACTTGAGAACTATGGGTTACCATTTTCTCGAACAGAAGATGGAAGAATTTATCAACGTGCATTTGGTGGTCAGAGTCTAAATTTTGGAAAAGGTGACACTAACTTGAAATTGGGCAAGTCAATCTTTGAGTTTCATGGCTTCTGTTGCTTTCTTTCATGGTGTTCTAAATGTTGTAATTGCTATAGGCGGACAGGCATATCGTTGTGCATGTGCTGCTGACCGAACTGGGCATGCTCTTTTGCATACTCTCTATGGCCAAGCTATGAAACATAATACACAATTTTTTGTGGAATACTTTGCTTTGGATCTTCTAATGAATAGTGATGGTACGTTCATGAATATGATTTCTAATCAGCTTATTTGTACTATGACCTAATTGTTGGATAAACATCGACATTGCAGAACAACTAGATGCATAATATCAAGACTGCTGAATTTCTCTCTCCATTATCTGTCTGTCTGAATTATTTTTAACATGTGTTTTCTTCTTTACTTAGCTTTGTTTATTTGCCTTTGCTTTTGGACCTTGTATTTTGATTTGATGAATGTGAAGGTGCATATGTGCATACTGTAACATGTCGTACAATCCTATGGGTCACATTCTTAAAACACTTAGGCATAATTCCAAAGAGTTGGAAGTAGAGCAAAGCCCCTATTCCTGGTAGTTAGTAGAAGCAGAGTAAAGCCCTGTTCCTGGTAGTTAGTATCCTTGGCAGAATTAGTTGTGAGGACTAAAAGAGTTTACACATTCACATGGACACATGAAACATATATGCACATTCAAATCCTTTAGTAATTTTTAGGTCAATTGGGCGACTAGCTTTTTTAGAGGCCAAAGGTGCAAAGGGTTCTAGAGCCTGAGGCGCAAGGCACAAGGTGTATGTTGACAAAAAATAAAGAAAAATATATTTTCTTGTTGAATAAAAAGGTATAAAATAGATCCTAATCACATTCACATGCATATTATCAAAGATAATTCAAAAATTCAGCATATATTAAACAAATATCAAATCAACTTACTCCATGTACCTGAAATTTTAGCAAAGCACACATGCCACCATATTTCAGTGATTGACATTTAAGCATCACAAAAGTCTAAACTTTGTTAAAAATTTGAAGTAAGAATTTTTAATATATATATAATGAAAAGAACAGAAAAATACTGCTAAAAATGTTATCAAATCTAAGGAAAAACACCATAAGATGCAATTGTAAGTCTTTTAGTCAACATTAGAGCAATCAACCTTTTTTTACATTTGTTTTTGAAGGACCCTTTGAGTTTTGTGTAGTAATAGTTGGATTAGGAAAGTTCAAAAGTTCTGTTATGGTACTAAGTTGGGATCTAGTTATGGGTGTCTGTGATTGAATATAAAAATAGAATTAGGGCTCGTTAAGATAGAACCCTACGATCTCTAAGTTTTAGGAGCTCAAACATTTGTCAAAAATTCTGCTTAATTAATTCATTAACACAGAGCCTTCTAAACATTTGAATACAATAACTATCCACTACAATAAAGAAATCTACTTAATATCTTTCCACTACTAAAGAAATTGATTCCATATTTTTATGTACACACATGGAAATAACAGAATAATAAAACATTAAATAAAACTACCTGAAAATAAATCTACAGCTATTGAATTCAGCTTCCTAACATCACACACCCCCTCAAAAAGGCACTTTTGCTTAGGCGCAAGATGGAACACTTCTCCTTCTTGAGGAAGGGAACACACTAGTGTTGCTAATGGCTTAAACTTCTATTAATGATCTTTCAAAGACTCTGCTTGGTGAAGCTTAGAAAGCTGTCCTTAATTTACTACTTTGAATAGGAGGACCAAAACACAAATTACATTGTTGTTTAAAATCTTTCCAAAGTAAATTTGGTCAATACCATTTCAATTTGAGAATCATAACTGTGCATCCCTTTCTAAGTGAAACGAAGCCAGCCCAACCTTCTCATCTTTAGGAGTACACTTTTTGAAAGAAGTGTTCAAAGCAATTAAGCCATCCATCAAAAGCATCTAGTCTGGTAGCTGATATGTCTCTTATCAATTCCTCTAATGGGGATGGATATTCTTATTGTTTTGTCCTGTAGACAGCACACTCTAGCTCTTGCTCAGCTGTGTCTTATAGATACATAGCCAAGAAGGCTTGAAACTGCTGCTGAAAACTCTGTAAATCCCTCATTAACCAGGCTCCAATACCAAATATTATGGTCCCAAGTTTGGATCTAGTTATGGGTATATTTGATTGGATGTAAAAATAGAACTAGGACTCATTGAGAGATAACCTACGACCTCTTAGAGCTTGTTTGAGAGAACTTTATGATCTCTGAGTTTTAGGAACCCAAATCTTGTCAAAATTCTAAATTAATTCATTAACACAACCTTTAAAAAACTGAATACTATAACTGCTCACTACAATAACTCCCCACTACAACAAAGAAACTTACTTAATAACTACCCACTAATTAAGAAATTGATTTCCATATTCTTATCTACACATGGGAAAAATAGAAAAATAAAACACTAAATAAAACTACCTGAAAATAAGTCTACAGCTACTGAATTCAGCTCCTTAATAGCTCCTTTTTACATTAGGTTTTGATCAAGAATCTTAAACTTTTAAAATTTGGATCGACAAGTTGTTTAAAATAGACAAAACAAAAATATTCAGGCATGCCTAGTACAAGCTGTGCCTGAGGCCCTGGAGAGCCTAGGAGAGGAACCTATGACTTGGTGCACCTTAAACAACTCTGGGAATACCATCATTAGGCTTATTTATATAACTTTCTTAAGGTTCGTTTTATGTTTCTTTACCTTCTCCTGTCACTACTATATGTCAATTATAGAAATTACATGTTCTTTTTTTGTTGAGTTATGCTTTACTGAATTGAGTTTCAATCTTATGTTACAATATTTTTATTCCTATATGCACATATTATCCAAATTTGTATTTTGTTAGTTTGGAGGTTGCACGAATGGAAAATTGACTGATAATTGATTTCTGATATTCAGGTAGTTGTCAAGGAGTGATTGCATTAAATATGGAGGATGGAACTTTACATCGTTTCCGTGCTGCTTCAACTATCTTGGCCACAGGGGTACTATATCTGAAGCTGTTGTTATTTGATCTCAAATTCTTGAAGAGAGATTATCTCATTTCAATCAATCTGTATTTTTACTATGTGTTCCTTTTAGGGCTATGGTAGAACATACTTTTCTGCAACCTCAGCTCATACGTGCACTGGAGATGGCAATGCTATGGTTGCACGGGCTGAGCTTCCTCTGCAGGTTTGTTATGCTTCTTAATCCTTAAGTGAGTTTATATATAGTTGTCTTTTTATCCATAAATTTTATTTTTCTTGATGCATTCTTTCTGCAGGATCTGGAGTTTGTTCAATTTCATCCTACAGGCATATATGGGGCTGGCTGCCTAATTACTGAAGGTTGATATTTTTTTATGCTTAAGAAAACAACCATCCAGACCTTGTACATGCTCTATAACATTATTAGTTTCTCAACTCAGTTAATCATGACTCTGGTCTAATGCAAGTTAAATGACATCCTTACTAATCTTTTCCACATCTCACAGGATCTCGCGGTGAAGGTGGTATTCTTAGGAATAATGAAGGTGAACGATTTATGGAAAGGTATGCTCCTACAGCCAAGGATCTTGCATCAAGAGATGTTGTTTCAAGATCTATGACTATGGAGATTAGAGAGGGTCGTGGAGTAGGTATGTCTGTTTCCCCATAATTAGATATTTTCATTTTTCATGGAGGCAATTCTGTACTAGGTTATTGTTTAATAATCGGATCTGCATTTACTAACTTTTGCATTTGTTTTGTACTCTTCCAAAAACATTGAGTTGATGATGGTCTATCTTGAATTGCTTTTGCATAGGGTTCAGAAGTGTTCAGGTTTTAGATCCATTAGAACCATGGTCTTAAGTCTCGAGATATTGTGCAATATTTCTCTTGATATTTCAAGTTTTGAAGCATTCCAGGATAATAATTACCTTCAATATCTTTGTAACGCGTTTTCCTGTGATAGTTTCATTTATCGCAATTTCTTGCAAAATCTTACGAAATTTATTGGTTTATTGTGATATATTTAATAATATCACGAACACAGGGAGGTAAAACGAATAAATCTAATACTTTCAGGCTAGGGAATTGAACCAGAGCCTATTAAAAATTCACATGGCTGTTACACCATCAAACCAGAGTTTATATCATGTTTAAGTGATCCATTATTTTTACGTATCTATTAATAAAAAATTCATAATTACAAAATATGATAATTTCCTTTTAGAATTCAAAATATGATTTTTTAGAGTTAAAAAGTCACTCAGTGTTAAAAAATAAATATATGAATAAAAGTCATTCGATGACATTATTTTTATTAATCTATATATTAATAATTATTAGAATTGAAACTTTTTGTTTTGAGCATTTGGAGGGGAATTAAATATGGGTCTATCGCTCAAGCCATATATGCACTTACCATTAGGTTATGTCTTGGTGTGCTATTGGAATTTTCCTTTATTTCATTTTTTCCGAAATAAAGGAATTGCTTTTAATTTGGTTGATATTTTCATCAACATTTTGATATATCCATATTTTTAGAAGTTCAATATATATATAGCAAAATCTATATTAAAGACCTTGATTACAACTGTAGGTTCTCTTTTCTTTCTTTTTTTAATAATGTATCAGCAGCAATAATAATATGCTGTTTTCTAATTTATGCTATTTTCTGATTTATGCTCATAATTACTATATTTTGTATAATAATATGCTGATAAAAATATTGTAACTTGTTTTTGGATTTAGCAATTGCCAAATTTTTTGTATCAACAGTGGTTCTAGCATTTAAGGCGAGTTTTATGTTGATATTGACAGGACCTTTGAAGGACCATATCTATTTGCACTTAAATCACTTGCCCCCAGATGTACTAAAAGAGAGGCTTCCTGGTATTTCTGAAACTGCTGCCATTTTTGCTGGCGTAGATGTTACAAAAGAACCCATTCCTGTATTACCAACTGTGCATTACAATATGGGTGGAATTCCCACAAATTACCATGGAGAAGTGAGTTAATGAATTACATATGTTAGAATCTCTTTTCACCAGCAGTAGTATTTATGGCCAATTTTCGCTTAATGTTCCATTGATAGTTTGAGACAAAAGTATATTAAAAAACTGTGAATGCTTTATGGTTAAAATATTATGCTTTTGAGATTATATTTATGAAAGAACATGTTAAATGAGTTTTTCCCCTGAAATGGAAGAATATAATCCTTCTTATGAAATATAAGAAACCTACAATTTACCTTGCTTTTCAAGTGCTTATTATCTTGATTTATTTGTTTGTTCATCAGGTAGTTACCGTTAAAGGCAATGATCCTGATGCTGTAGTCTCTGGATTAATGGCTGCTGGAGAGGCAGCCTGTGCATCAGTTCATGGTGCCAATCGTCTTGGTGCAAATTCTCTGCTTGACATTGTTGTTTTTGGTAGAGCTTGTGCAAACAGAGTGGCTGAGATCCAAAGACCAGGTTTCAGCTAATGCACTAGGAGTATCAAATATTCTATCTGAATAAAAGGGCTCTAGAACTTGACTTAAATTCTAATATTACAGGGGAGAAACAGAAGCCTTTGGAAAAGGATGCTGGTGAGAGGACCATTGCATGGCTTGACAAACTGAGGAATTCAAATGGATCAATGCCAACGTCAAATATTAGGTTAAATATGCAGAGGGTAATGCAAAATAATGCTGCTGTGTTCCGTACACAAGAAACATTGGAAGAAGGTAATTTGATTTATGTAAGTTGACATTTTGTTTCCCCTATAATGTGAAAAGTAAGAGTTTTGTGGATGTTCGCGCGAGTTTCGCATATGTTTATGCCATTTTTATTTTATTTGATTTGCTGTAATCTCTCCTCCCCTTTTCCTTTTCCGATTACATTGAGTGAACATGAATCTTATAATCAATCTCCATCTTTCTGAAGTTTTCTAATTGCGCAAATATAGAATATTGCAATATTGAGTCGGACAGTCACTGTTGGCATGTTTCTCTTATTAGCCTGCTTCTTCCTACTTTGTTGCTACTGCAGGTTGTCAGCTGATTGACAAGGCATGGGAGAGCTTTCATGACGTTAAATTGAAAGATCGCAGCTTAATATGGTAAGTTTAGATTGGGGATGTTGATGCTCATTATTTTCTTTAGTGGTCTATCAAGTGAGCTTACATGTCTTTGACAGGAATTCCGACTTGATAGAGACTATAGAATTGGAAAATCTTTTGATAAATGCCTGTATCACAATGCATTCTGCTGAGGCCCGGAAAGAGAGCAGAGGAGCTCACGCCCGTGAAGACTTTACTGTGAGTCTGGTTCTATTTTCATTTATTAGTATCTCTGTTGTCAATTAATTATAATACATAAAGTTGCTTTGGTTCTGCAGAAAAGAGATGATGAGAACTGGATGAAGCACACTTTGGGGTAAGTCTTATTTCTACTGTACTAGAAAGTAATGTAGATTTGAGAATCTAGGATATGGGTTTGCTGTTTCGCCATATAAGAAAAATTGAAATTAAACCAAGAAAATGAGTTGCCTGTAAAAAGGAATTGGGTTTGGTCCTTGTGCTTAGGGTGGGGTGAGGCATGGTCCAGTGCACCATTGTAATTTTGATGTTGCAAGCTTTATTATAAAAGTTTCTTGAATGTCAAGCAAATAGGGATGATAACTTAAAGGCTCATTCGGTATCATTTTCTGTTTTCTGTTTTTTGTTTTTCAAAAATAAAAACAAGATTTTGAAAATCAGAATTTGTTATTTTTGGTTTTTTGTTTTTAAAATGTTTCTGGATAAATATGAAAAAAATAAAAAATAATAATTTTTTTAAAAATGTTTTCTAATACTTATTTTTTTTTTAATTTGAAAAAAAAAAAAAAAAAAAAAACCGCAGTGATACTAAACGCCTCCTAAGATAGAAAAGAAAATTAGTTATCAATCCATTGATCAATTTTAGGATGTAATGAGTAGTAGTTTTTATTGTCGTTTGCTCACTGACAGTACAATTTTATCTTCTTGGAATATTTGATTTTAGTTCCATTTCACAATGTCTATTGCGTTGAGGCTGTGATTAATAGGCTTGTAGTAGTTAGCTATTGTTAATACAAGCGGGGATGAAATTTATTTGATATGCAGCTAATAAAATATTAGGGGATTATCATTGATTTTCCTCATTTGATTTGTGCAGATATTGGGAGAATGAAAAGGTCCGACTTGATTACAGGCCAGTACACATGAACACATTAGACGATGAGATTGAATCGTTTCCACCTAAAGCTCGTGTATATTGATGCATTTGCTCAATGAAGAACCAGCAAGGTGTAGGGATAATGTTTGCAAGACACAATAAGCCCCATCATAATAATAAACATGAGGATGCAATTAATTGTTGTAGGTACAACATTTTGGTGATGATTGTTGCATTCACCAATGTCAAGATTGAGAGTATCTGCAAATCATAATGAATCAGAGACATTTACTAGTTCTGATCAGAGTAGCTTTGCATAATTATAACCGACTTGTTAACTTTTGCGGGTTGGGTCGGACTCCAAGTTCATTTAAAAATTGAAATTTCAAACTTAATCGAATTTGATACCACAATCTTATAATATTTAAGAAAATATTTAAATATAAAATTTAGCTAATATTCAATAAAACTATTTCAAGAGTACAAATATTTTTAGCACTCTTAACATGATAAAATAATTCAAATGGTCTAATGGAGGAAAAATTATTTGACCCTAGCGAATCTTTAGGCTATGAACATATCCAATTATAAATTTATGATACTGAAATGCTAAAATAAAAAACGACACATTAATCCTTTTCTAGAAATCACAGATCACTTCATCACGAGAACTTAAGAAGAAACCATAAACAAGATGAGCATTCATGCAATAGCTAATAGGCATTCGGGTAATCAACAGCAGGAAGGGCAGGCACTCAAACAACCACATTACTTCACCTTTATCTCCACTTTAGGCAACAATTGAGGAAAATGTAAATATCAATCTACTAAACCAAACAAGCATGAAACAACAATAAACACATTCCCTAAATAAATGAATAAATAAACACAGAAAAAATCGCTTGCATGCAATACACTTTGGTTCTTGGCCATGCTTTATGATATCTAAGTGTATATATATATATAACAAAAAATAGATGTCAGATTCAAACATGTGAATTATTATAACAAGCTATAACATGGATGAAATTAGGTTGAAGGAAATGAACACAACTGATGACTAATCTAAATTGGGCCTAATATGCACTGTATAGGCCCCCATCCACTTAGGATACCTCTCCAGCTCATCAGGGCCAGCTCACCTCTAGAGGCTTTGTTACTACCAACTCTAAGCTCATAGTGTTACTAGTTTCCCCACACTAGGAAGCTTGTTTTGTAAGCTTCAGTACTGTAGCTCCAGTCACCATCAAGTATGCAAGCAAGGGGTTGTCAGAGGAAGCATGCTCATAGGCGGCTCACTCTCTCTCTCCACTCAAGGCTTACGAACCCCAAATGACTGGATACATGGCCCTTACCGCCCAAGGACTAGGTAGAGGCCTGATGCCAATCACATCAGGGATAGGGACACCCCTTCGCTCTCTGGATCTCTACCCAACACACACCTTCATTCTGTAATATCCCTATATAATATTAGTCATATGTACAGAAGTATATGTGAATATGTCTGATAAATATCATGATATGTGCCCAAGCTAATAATGGATATGTGAATTAAGCTACATGACAAGACTGTATGTGTAAATTTTTCGCATCCTACGTGAGATGAATTGTTAAGTAATTGATAAATTGATTTTGATTTATGAAGACTCTAGTGAATGAGAAGCAAGAGATATGAAATTAAGGTTATACTAAGTGAGGGTGACCTTGTATGTTATTAAATGGATATTCTTTTTTCTTTTTCTTTTTTTAAAGAAGAAGTATCCTTATTTAACTAGAAATGTCCAAAGAAACAACAGTACGAATACAATCAGGAATAGAAAAAGATGTTCGTGATGGTCTCGAATAATCATCCTTAATAATCCAATCGCCTTAGCTTTTTTTACTGATCCTTTAAACTGAAGTCTAATTGATTTACATGCTATGAAATGTCCGTGATGGTCTCGAATAATCATACCTATACCAATGATGTTGGAGTTGGGCAATAAACTAACATCCATGTGTGAACCCTTAATTTTGCACCCTCCGGTATGCATTTGAACCTTAAAGGCACCTAGGCTCGGTAAACAGACCTCCGAAAGCCAAATCGCCAAAAGCCCAAAAATCGAGAATCCGAGCCTCGGGACCTGGGACCTAACCATTTGGCCTCTAAATCATTTTCATATCATCCGGGATTGAATAACGAGCACAACGCAACCGGAATCACCAAAAACGGAGTTAAAACGAGCGAGAACGGGTCAAAACGGCGAAACCGGGCGTCGAAAGCCCATCAATGACCGCACAAAGCCTGTGCGGTTCTGCACATGTCTGTGCGGTCCCAAATGCCTTCTGTGCGGTCACCAAGTGTCTGTGCGGTCACCATTTGTCCTGTGCGGTCCCAGAAGCCCCGTGTGCGGTTCCAGAAGTCCCGTGTGCGGTTTTGAGCGTCAGAATGTCAAATCCCACATCGAAACTTCATGGTTTTTGCCTCCAACCTTCTTCCTATATAAACTACCCTCCCCCAACTCATTTCTACACAATGGAACACACAAACAATTGCTAAATCAAACCTAATTGATCAATAGCAAGCATTTTCTAAGGCTTGGTTCGAAAGAACTGCCTTTCATAGTTTAAAGTTTCCCTTTTTGGGGTGGTTGTTTGTGAGTTCTCTCAAGCCAATTCGAGAGAGTCCTAAGAGCCATCTTAGTAGCCATTTGGAGGCTTTGGTTCCGTCGAGTCAAGTTGAGGTGGAATTGCGATCCAAGACTAGTCCGCCGCCGACCGAGACAAGTCTCCGCCATCAAAAGGTATTTATTTTCTTCCTTTTTCATTTATTTATTTATTTGTTTGTTTTGAAGTTTGTTTTGCTTCTTTGTTGTTTTGTTTGATTTTGTTTTCTTTTTAGCTTAGTTTTTTTTATTGTTTT
>CATKHJ010900251.1:0-11799 GCA_949750685.1 Vernicia montana
CCAAAGTTTGATTTATCTACAATAAATTATAGACAATAAGTAATTTAAACATGTTAATTTAATTGTTTATACAATACCACTTTGAAAAAACATTCAAAATGCAATGCAAGTTGCATGATGAATTATTTAAAGTTTGCCTAAAGAAATGCATTCACAACAAGAAAATGACTACTTAAAAAAATATATAAAAAAGATGGATGGAAATAAGAATATATATATATATATATATATATATATATATACAACTCTCTCTTTTATTTTATTTTTTCTATTTAAACTAAATCTAACATTGAGAAACTAATTTGGAGTATTATTTGTAGTAATTTGGTAATTAAATATTTATTTTGTACAATGACAAAACATGTAGAAAATGTTTTATATGTAAGAAAAACTAAATTTTTTATATATAAGAAAAAGAAATTGAAAATTTCATGTCGAAAATTAATAAAGAAAAATGATGATAGAATTGTTAATCTGAACTTACGTAAATACAATTAAAGGAAAATTTTCAAATATTTGGTTTGACTATGTATATGTTAGTCTATTATTTTCAAAATAATCATGCACTAATATATTTTCATTCATATTGATCAATAATTAAATACAATATTTATATTTCTTATTAGAATTTTTATAAATTTTCCTTTAATAATTTTGCTTTTTGCCAATGAGATCTAATCCAAACGGTTAAAAGGTTGGCTATAGGTTTGAACCCAATATTCGTAAGTGGAGTTCAAATTTATTTCTTACTCGATTTGGATTATAATATTTATTAATTATATACTTAAAAAATTATATAATATCTCTTTAAAAAATAAAATATATTTTTTTTTCGTATACATAAAATATTTTTAAAAAATATTTCTTCATCGCATTTTTAGCGAATATCTATATGCTAATAAAATAAGCTAAAGCTAGGAGAAAAAAATTAAGGGTGAGAATTTAAACAAATGGATAACTTTTTTCTATTGAAATATTTTATAATTTTAATAATTTATTTAATTTTTGATAATTAATTACCATGACCTACAAATTAATACATTAATTTCAATTGGAAATAATAATTAGATCATGAATTATTTTATTAAATTAGTAATATTTATTATATTTGATGTTTCATTTCAATTGACCATTGAACTATACATAGCTCCATCCCTAACTTAAGCTCATATCTATCATCTTTATAATTTCAAGATGTTCATATCTATCATATGAATATATTATATTTATTATTTATAAACATATTTTAAAATTAATGAATTTTCATGTCTATAGGTTTTATAGGAGTGCTTTATTTTAATTTATTAATTTTTTATTGGGTAAACTTTTAATAGAATGAAATATTGGAGAAAATTATTGATAAGTTATTCTAATTATTCTTTTCCATTTCTGGTTATTAGATTTTCTCTGTTGATTTATTAAATTATAGTTTGAGGTTCTATAAATTTTTAGGCCTTTGGCTAATGTATAGTGTTTTTGAGGCATTCTATTTAGTTAATTTCTTGATGATTTGAAATTTAAAACAAGAGATTCCTATTTAAGAATCAAAAAAACTTCCCTGAGTTGCATGTAATTTCAGGATGCAATCCTCTTAAAGTTAACCTTGAATAATTGATTATTTTTTAACACCAAGTTATAGCCTAGTGGTACATCTATAAGATTCAGCATTGAATCCTCCTTCCCATTACTTAAAAAAAAAAAAAAAAAAAAATTCAAATCAAATCAAAGTAGTGCTTAACCAACGACAGCTCGTTTTAACTAAAGCCCAACTGGCCCAACCCAAGCCATTCCTCTTCCGTCTAAATTTTTTCTGCCCTCTGTGAGTCTCTTTCCTTGGTCTTCTTGCGTACTGTTTCTTTTTATTCAACGTCTGCTCTGCGAAATGTCAGTTATGTCAGTTACTTTTGATTTTGTTTTGAACCCAAATTTGTTTATAATAAATATTACACGAAATCTAAACTTCGAATAAAAAAAAATAAACGAGGTTATATGTTGTAGAAAGAAATGTATTAAATATTTCAATTGCAATTTTCTCTAACCCTTTTGGATTAATTGCAAATGAGTTTTGGGTTTATGGGTGTGAATTTTTCCATGATGGGTTGGGAATTAAATGATGGGATTGGATGCAATGGGCTCTTCTTCCATATCTTCTCTTGTTTTGTTTAGGTTAATCTATCCAGAATTGAGTTAGCAAGTTTTTATTTGATTGTAGGTTAATCTATCCCAAGCTTCAGAAATTAAAATTAGGTCACAGAGATTGATTTCTTATTTTTGAATCTTACTCTTTACATTTATGCTTTCCATACGTGTTCAAAAAAACATTAACTGGAATTTTCTTTGATGGTGATGGAATTGTGTAATCTTTCAATATAAATTTAGAAACTTGTTAGAGTTTTTGCAGGCCGAGGGGGAGCTTGCAAGGTGATTTTTTTTTTTGTCGTGGTAATTATTTTCTTCAGAGGTAGCCTCAGTACTAACATTCTTGAAAATCATTTCTCAATAATCTAATTAGTAAAATTTTCAATTCTTGGTCTCATATTGTATTTTCAAAGCATACTGCCTGTTACTCGAAGAACTAATTTATGGATCAGGGAAGTTAGTGTTCTTGTTGATTTGGGATGATTTGGTAATGGAAAAGGCAAGGTTATCCCCTTGAGTAGAACTAAGAAAATTTTAAATTAATTTATAAATTAAAAATAAGTTTTTACATTCGATAATTATTTCTATCATTGTTTGGAAATTTGATTTTAAAACCATTTGCAATATAATAAAAATTATTTACAAGGACCCAAAATAAAAAGAATTTTGAATATAATAATTATTTTTGTTTTTTACTATCCTCCATATGGAACAAGAAAAAAAAAAGTATTTGCAAACTTTTAAATTAAACTAAAATCTCTTTTGTTATTAAACAAAAATAATAAAATTAATAGACAGTAATCTAATTCATACCATTCAATTCCATGAATAATGAGGCAAAGAAAAAAAAAAACTAATCCAACTCATAAAGTTGTTTTAAAAAAAAAAAGAAAAGAAAAGAAAATTTAAATGTTTTTTCATCCATGATTTTTTTTTTTTTTTGAATCATACAAAAATAAAAAATAAATACGTACACATCTCTAAACTATTACTTTGAACGTGGAAGGCTGAAACCCAACTCACCCACTGTTACTTAAAACAGTGCTAAATGACAATATATCTAACCATGGTTAATTAGGCTAACTCATTATAAAAACAAATAAAAATTAATTTAGACCATATTTATTTATTTATTTATACAGGGGGTGAGGCGTTCACTTCTCTCCTCTGGCAAAAGGAGAAACAGAGAAAATCAAAAAAGGAAAAAAAAAAAAAAAACAAATATAAATATATATGCTCATATATATAGGTCTCCAATACCTTTGATTTTGCTCGAATAATAAGCTGATAATTCCGGGTACGTCTCTATCCTCAATTTCGATCATTAATCTCAAATATTGTTTCATGGATCTTTGATATTATAATTAGCTGTTGTCTCATTTCTGGGATTTTGCTTTTGGAGCTGTTTTGATCTATCAATTCATTAGTGATTTTAGATTATCGCTTGAAATGATATATTCGATGTAAAAATATTGTTTTTATGAACTGGGAATTAAATGATGGGATTGGATGCAATGGGTTCTTCTTCCATATCTTCTCTTGTTTTGTTTAGGTTAATCTATCCAGAGTTTAGTTAGCGAGTTCTTATTTGACTGTAGGTGAATCTATCTCAAGCTTCAGAAACCAAAATTAGGTTACAGAGATTGATTTCTTGTTTTTGAATCTTACTCTTTAAAAACGTTAACTGAAATTGTCTTTGATGGTGATGGAATTGTGTACTCCTTCGATATAAATTTAGAAACTTGTTAGAGTTTTTGCAGGCCGAAAGGGAGCTTGCAAGTTGATTTTTTTTTTTTTTTTTGTCGTGGTAATTATTTTCTTTTTAAATTTTTTCTAGTAGTTACTTGAATCTGGAAATTATGATCATTGATCAATTACAGATCCCAATAATTAGCCATTGATATAGATTAGTACGTAAATGAATTTTCTTGCTTGTCTGGATCATGGGTAGCAATGATCAGATAAAGATTGTGTTCTGCTTCTGCTGGTATAGGTTGGGTTTGGGACTCTCGAGATTTGCTGATACAAGATGGTCAATGCCACTAAAGGATTGTTCATATCCTGGTAAATATGTCTAAGCCTTATTCTCTGCTTTCTTCTGACTTTGATAAGCCAGATAAACTTACTCAATGCTCGCTAGCAATTCATTATTGAGCTAGAATGGAATTGTTGTTAATGCAATAGTTTGAAAGGAAAGGCTTCTTCATTTTGGTCACTGAAGGACTCTGGTTATATTTATATTGCAGTGACATACCCATGGCGCAATTCATTATCAATATGAATGCTTCTCTGCCTTCAACGCAGAAGTTCATTATTCATGTTTTGGATAGCACTCATCTCTTTGTGCAACCCCATGTGGCTGAAATGATACGAAGTGCTATTTCTGAGTTTAGAGACCAGAATTCCTATGAGAAGCCGGCTTGATTCATTTTTCTTTTCCTTCTTTTCAATATAACCACGAAGTTCTTAGAGAGAGATGTGCATCGTTCACGAGCAAACATTTTCACACTTTGCAATCTCTTTCTTTGCATCTGTTTGATGCAAATAACAGCAGTTTCTAAAATCATTGATATCTGCTCTTTATGAATTTGGAGCCCCCTTGTAAGAACTTTGTTACTGTCAATTGAAATTTCATACTGTCAATTGAATTTCATGGTCTTTTTTTTTTTTTTTTATTCTTTTGCATCGTCAAGTTTCTATTTTACTTGATGAGTTATTTCTATTATATTTGGGTTTAAATTGTGAAATGCTTTGGAAATGCAGCATTAAACAAATATACATAAAGATTGAGATTTTGAGACATTTGCCATCATACTCTTCTATTCCTTGATTGTCTGAACTCCTGAAACTGTGGGTGCTCCCACCCAGGCAAAAACAAATGTGGCTACTTGTTTACTCTCTTAAAAATTTACTTTCTGATCTTCCCATTGAGCTTTTTCCTCTGGCCCTGGTATGGAAGGCAATTGGCAATCAATACTCAATACTCTCGATAATGCTTATTAATAAAAATCATTTCTCAGTAATCATACCATGTAATTAGTAAAATTTTCAATTGCTGCTCCCAAATTGTATTTCCAAAGCATCAGACTGCCTTTTACTCGAAGAACTAATTTATGCATCAGGGAAGCTAGTGTTCTCGTTGATTTGGGATGAATTGGTAATGGGAAAGGGCAAGGTTATCCCCTTGAGTAGAACTAAGAAAACTTTAAATTAATTTACAAATTAAAAATATGTTTTTACATTCGATAAATATTTCTATCATTGTTTGGAAATTTGATTTTAAAACCATTTGCAATATAATAAAAATTATTTACAAGGACCCAAAATAAAAAGGATTTTGAATATAATAATTATTTTTGTTTTTTACTCTCCTCCATATGGAACAAGAAAAAAAAGTATTTGCAAACTTTTAAATTAAACTAAAATCTCTTTTATTATTAAACAAAAATAATAAAATTAAATAGACAGTAATCTAATTCATACCATTCAATTCCATGAATAATGAGGCAAAGAAGAAAAAAAAACTAATTCAACTCATAAAGTTGTTTTAAAAAGAAAGAAAAAAAAAAGGAAATTTAAATATTTTTTCAACCATGGTTAAAACTTAAAACAGAGTAAAATGACAATATATCTATCTAACCATGGTTACTTAGGCTAACACGTAATAAAAACAAAAATATGAAAATTCATTTAGACCATATTTTTTTTATTTATACAGGGAGTGAGAGGCGTTCACTTCTCTCCTCTAGCAAAAGTTCTAAACAAAGAAAATCAAAAAAGGAAAAAAAAAAAAAAAAAAAACAAATATACATATATATATATATATATATGCTCATATACATAGGTCTCCAATACCTTTGATTTTGCTCGAATAATAAGCTGATAATTCCGGGTACGTCTCGATCCTCAATTTCGATCATTAATCTCAAATATTGTTTCATGGATCTTCGATATTATAATTAGCTGTTGTCTCATTTCTGGGATTTTGCTTTTGGAGCTGTTTTGATCTATCAATTCATTCGTGATTTTAGATTATCGCTTGAATTGATATAGTCGATGTAAAAATATCGTTTTTATGAACTGGGTATGTTCTTAATGTTTTGGTTATTGATTTTTCTTATCTGGGTACTTATTTTATTGATTGATTTGCGATTTTTTATGCAGAAATTGAATTTTTCATTCTTTAAGTTTGATAGACAGATAAAAAAGGTACATCCTTTTCTTGTCTCAATTTAATGTAGAAATGAATTTATGTCGTTTTGATGGTTTGATTTGTTTTTGTTATCATTAGATGATGATCGAATGAGCTGATTTTTTATATGGAATTTTAATTTTTACGTTTTTTTATTAAATTTTGATGCATTGAATTAGTGTTACATTGAGGATTGACCGACAACAGATGATCAATGATTTTGACAATTGAATTGAAAGATATCAACTTTTTGCAGGTTAGAAATGGCATCAATGGTTGCTAAAGCCAGTAGTAGTAGCTGCAGCAGTCAACTGTCACCATTGGTATCGGTCCAAGAAAAAGGAAGTAGGAATAAGAGAAAATTCCGTGCTGATCCCCCATTGGGTGACTCCAGTAAGATTATATCTTCACCTCAGAATGAGTGCTCAGGTTATGAATTCTCTGCTGAGAAATTTGAAGCTACCCCGGTTCATGGGCCTTCCAGTGTATGTGACCTGTGTGGTGTCAGCCAAGACCATTCTGATGGATTGAAGCTTGACCTTGGATTGTCTAGTGCCATAGGATCATCAGAGGTTGGAACAAGCCACCCCAGAGAAGAATTAGAATCAGAAGAATCCCATGATGCTGATTGGAGTGATCTTACGGAATCCCAGCTAGAAGAACTTGTATTAAGCAATTTGGACGCAATATTCAAGAGTGCCATTAAAAAAATTGTTGCTTGCGGTTATGCTGAAGAAGTTGCTAATAAGGCTGTTTTAAGGTCTGGTCTTTGTTATGGGTGTAAAGATACTGTGTCGAATATTGTGGATAATACCTTAGCATTTCTTAGGAATGGTCAAGAGATCGATCCTTCAAGGGAGCACTGTTTTGAGGATTTACAGCAGCTGGAGAAGTATATATTGGCAGAATTGGTTTGTGTTCTTCGAGAAGTTAGGCCTTTCTTCAGCACTGGGGATGCAATGTGGTGCTTATTGATTTGTGACATGAATGTTTCTCATGCTTGTGCAATGGATGGTGATCCCTTGAGTGGTTTTTCTGCCGATGGGGCTTCAAATGGGACTTCCTCTACTTCCATCCAACCCCAGAAGAAAACAGAAGCCAAATGTTCTGAATTAAATCTCCCAAATCCTTGTAAATCAGACTCTTCTGTTTCTTGTTCTCATAGTCCTCAATCTGAGGCACCCAACAACATGGCTGGAGTTCCCAACATAACAAAACCAAAGAATTCTGGTGTTCTTGGCAGATTAGTTTCAGAGAAAGATGAATCAAATTCTACATCTGATCCTGCAGATAAGTCTTTCAGCATTACAGGATCATCTCAATCTCCTGTATTGGAAGAAAAATTTATAGTCAGTAGAAAGGTCCATTCTAATAGTACCAAGAAAGAGTACATACTTCGACAGAAGTCCCTTCATCTAGAGAAGGGCTACCGAACATATGGGCCTAAAGGGTCAAGAGCAGGGAAGTTGAGTGGTTTAGGCGGTTTAATTTTGGATAAGAAATTAAAATCCTTATCAGATTCTGCTGTTAATATTAAGAATGCTTCTTTAAGATTGAGTAAGGTAATGGGAGTTGATGTGCCTCAAGATAATGGAAGCCACAATTTCTCAAGCAATCCTGGATCCTCGTATTCAGCATCATTTAATGTAGAAAATGCTGGCACAACTTCTTCTTTGCCGAAGACCAATATTCCATCTGCATTATCCCCAGTGAACACCCCACCTGCATTAGCTGCAGTCAACACTCCACCTGCATTATCAGCAACTGATACCGAGCTTTCACTTTCATTGCCTGCAAAAAGCAACTCTACTTCAGTCCCTGCTAATTGTAATGCCGAGGCACCTAATTGCAGTTATGCTGGGATACCATATGATAAGGCTCTGGTACAATGGGTTCCAAGAGATAAAAAAGATGAGATGATTATGAAGCTAGTTCCTAGGGTGCGGGAACTACAAAATCAACTCCAAGAATGGACAGAATGGGCAAACCAGAAAGTTATGCAGGCTGCCCGAAGGCTGAGTAAAGATAAGGCTGAACTTAAATCACTCAGGCAAGAGAAAGATGAAGTGGAACGGCTTAAGAAGGAGAAACAAACTTTGGAGGAGAACACCATGAAGAAGCTCACAGAGATGGAAAATGCATTGTGCAAGGCTAGTGGTCAGGTTGAGAGAGCTAATTCTGCTGTCCAGAGGCTTGAGGTGGAGAATGCTGCACTAAGGCAACAGATGGAGGCTGCTAAATTGCGTGCAGCAGAGTCAGCTGCAAGCTGTCAGGAAGTATCAAAAAGGGAGAAGAAAACATTGATGAAGTTTCAGTCGTGGGAGAAGCAAAAAATACTCTTACAGGAAGAACTTGCAACTGAAAAACGCAAGGTTGCACGGCTACTACAGGATTTAGAACAGGCTAAACAATTACAGGAACAAAATGAGGTATGGTTCTGAACATTTAATTCCAATTTCCTTTGCCTCATCTTTCTTCTTAGGCTACATATGTGATATCTTTGGTCAGTAGTCTGTCAGTCACTTCATTTTTAAACATGATGTACATGTAACATGGGTGGATTAGGCCAATCATTGGATGGGTGGGCCGTGAAAGGTTTCTGATTACTGTTGAGCTGGTTGTGACTTGTAACTTTAGCTTGAGTTGCACATCATAGCTGGTTAATAGAGGCTGTGACACTGCTTTAAAACAGAATTATTTGGATAGAATGGTGATATCATTCAATTAGGTTAATACCTGGTGTATGAGCTCTTGAATCAAACTTCGTTATCGCTCTCCAAATGCCATAGGTAATCATGCACAGTATATGACAGAATACATGCTTGATGCATGTGCTGGTAATTTATGGCACATCTCATTTCCCGCATTGGCATGTCTTGGCACCAAATTGATGTAAATGTAGATGAGCATTAACTTCATAGTATTATCTTCACTAAGACATGCTTTTTTTTTTTTTTTTTCTTTGGCATGAAACAATTATGCTGCTGTATATCTTGATCAAAAGTTTGTTCATAATAGTGTTTTTGTAGTTGTATTCTGCACTTTATTGATTATTGTACATGCTTTTCAAATTTTGCCAGTTGCTTCTAACATAAAAGTAAAGACAAGGTAAAGGCCTTTACCTTCAAATTTTTTTATAGATATGTGTCTCTTTGTGTTTAACGTGTGCCATTTTCTTATCCTTTTTCATCTTAAATATTTTGGGGGTTTTTATATATTGAGGCTAGATTGCCTCACCCCATAAGCAAAATTCTGATTTGTTCGTAGAAGCTCTAATTGTGTAGTTTGAAATGCAATTTTATTGAAAAGGTTGAGCATATGGTGTATTGGTTTAATAAGTCACATTTCCTTGTCTCTGAAATCTGAATTGATGCTCCCAGTAGTTACAACTTTTATTACTGGTTCTATTGTCAATGAAAAATTAAAATATGTATATATATATATATATTAATTTATTACAGGCTAGATGGCAACAAGAAGAGAAGGGGAAGGAAGAACTACTTTTGCAGGTCAATTCAATAAGAAAAGAAAGAGAACAAGTTGAGGCTTCAACTAAATCTAAAGAGGATATGATCAAATTGAAAGCAGAAACTAATTTGCAGAAATACAAAGATGATATCCAGAGGCTTGAAAAAGAAATTTCCCAATTGAGATTGAAGACCGACTCATCAAAGATTGCAGCTCTACGAAGGGGTATTAATGAAAGCTATGCTAGCAGACTGACGGATGTCAAGCATACTAGTATTCAAAAGGAGCTCTTGGCTTCTTATTTCTCAGAAATGGTTGCTGATATTCATGAATACTCTATGATAGGAGGTGTGAAACGAGAAAGAGAATGTGTGATGTGCCTTTCAGAAGAGATGTCTGTAGTTTTTCTCCCATGTGCTCATCAGGTGGTTTGCACAACATGCAATGAGCTCCATGAGAAACAAGGGATGAAGGACTGCCCTTCTTGTAGGAGCCCTATCCAACGGCGTATTCCTGTACTTAATGCTCGCTCTTAATCTAATTATTATGGGGGTTGAGTGCTCTAAATAATTGTCATGGGACTCATTTGTGTTGAATAATGCAATTCGAGTTGCATCTTTGAAGAATTAAGTGACAATTTTACAATGCACGGCTTGCTTCATGTGTGTTTTATTACTTCTATTGTTCCTTTGTCCCTCATTGTTTTTACAATAACTAAATTGAAATTGACATTTAAAATAAATCTCTGTACTTGTTAATAGCAGTTTCTGTCTTTTTAAAAAATGACGATGTAATTATTCAATTTTATGAGTTAAATTTGTGATTGAGTATATATTAGATTTATGGTAAAATTAAGGAAAAAAAAAGAAATTTTAATTTGGATATTAATTCATTTGATGGTAAAAAAATAAAAATTTAGAATTAAATTAATGGTAAAGTCAATAAATCAATGTAATTTAACAAAAATATTAATGAAAGAATTAAATTATTTAATGAATAGTAAATATAAAGATCATTAAATTAAATTATGGAAATAAAGATTTTAACCAATTACTTCATTTATTCTTCATTTATAATTGATGCTTTTTGAATAATTTTTTTTTAAATTATCTGTCATTTTAAAAAAATCAATAAGATTTAATTTAATTTTTTTATAGTTTTATTCTTATCCTAATTAGTATCCATTACTTTAATACTATGCATATTAATTACTTTGTAGTAATCCAAAAGAATAATTTAATATTTTTTTTAATTTAGTCTAATTAAACAATAAAAAAAAAAAAAGTTAATTATAAAAGAACGGAGGGCGTTCTCAATAGTAGGCAATAGACATACGCACATTGCACACGGATAAGAAGGGAGAGAGGAGGATCGCATTTCCAATTATGTGTCAAAGTCCGAGCCACGTGGCGTAATTTGTTTGGATTTCTTAGTATATTCCATTACTAGAATATACTGGCCCCTACCATTCAGCATTTTTCTTCCGCTTCTTCATCATCAACAGCATCACTAAAATAAAAAAATCTTTTTAAATTTTTGTTTTGGAGCATATTAGATATTTTTTTTTTTTTTTTTTTTGCCAAAGTTGGAGCATATTAGTTTGTTAACTAATTTCAAGTACATTAACATGGGTGTATTGAATTAGGAGAATTAAAGACTTTTATAGACTTAAAAAGTCATGAGGTATTCAATAATGACTTTTAAAAACTCTATAAAAGTCAAGAGGTATTCAATAATGACTTTTAAAAATTTTAAAAAATTCTATAAAAATCAGGGAGCATTCAATTACAACTTTTATAAAATCTATAAAAGTTAACTGGTATTCAAAAAGTCATTAACTTTTATAAATAATAGACTTTTGTATACTTTCATTGACTTTTTATATATTGTATGAATAAAAAAATCTCCACAATTCTCTTTCACTTCTTCTCAAGATTTCAGCCGACTTTTTTTTGAAGTCACATAAAAAAAATAAAATAAAATATTTCACAACTTTTAAA
>CATKHJ010900274.1:0-11749 GCA_949750685.1 Vernicia montana
TATATATATATATATATATATATATATATATATATATATATATATATATATATATGTGAATTGTCCGATTAATTTTCTCATACAACACTTATATATGATACTTGAGAAATGATGAGGCAAAATTACCTTATTCCAAAGATGAAAAGTCCATGATATGAGAGTGATAAAATAGTGTCTAGTATATAGAGAAAAAATGGATCATGAGCTTTCCAGGACTAATCCAGCGGGAAATCTCTAATGCCTAAGTCAGTAGTCTTAAAAAAAAAAGAAACGTAAAGAAAGAAGAACTACTCTCTTTATGGTTCTTATAGAGAGTTTTTAGTGAGAGTCCACTTTTGCATGAGTGAGTGGCTCTAAAGAGAGTTTTTAATGAGAGTTTTCTTATTTATAGGAGTTAGCTCCATTGTATAAGTGAGTGATCTTCCTTTTTATACTCGCTTGAGTTTACTGTTGGGTGAAAACAGATTTGCGTGTGGTAGCATCTCAATGGTGGAAAGGAGAGAAGAAGTCTGAATTGATGGGACAAATAGTCTCTCTTGTGTCAGTTTTCTGACACCATGCATGCGTTTAGCCATTGTTGTAGGGTGGTAGCCCCTTGGGCACTGTCATAGGCCTGCTTAATCATAACATAACAGCTCTTACAACAATATACTTAATGACCTTTAGACAAGTCAAGTCAATGAGTTTATATGAGAGGTAGAACTTTAGTCTGATATAAGAAGAGATGAGTTGGTTGCTGTTTAAACTTTACGAGGATGAGCTTCGATGATGAGGATGAGCTTTAATGACGAGAGCGAAGACGAATCTTGAGGACGAGCTAGTGCCTCGTCAGATGAATTCTGAGTTTCGAGTGATCGATTTGCCAACTGAATTCATACTCCAGACCTATGGATGAGTGATCTCTTATATAGGTTTACCCTTTCTTAGGCTTAATTAAAACTTAATTGATTTTATTCCTATCAATAAACAATTTGGTATTCTTTTAAATTATTTTATTTTTCCTTGTGTTGATTGAGTAATAAAGTTTGATGGATCGTATGCTCTTAACTTCAGGTTGCATTTAAGTATGTAATTCTTAAATTTTTATTCGAAAGATATTTTTGAAACAAAACAGAAAGAAGATTTTATTGTAATTATAAAATGGTATTTTTTTTGTTATACTAAGGAGAAGAAATATCTAACAGAAACATATTAGGCTATATAACACGAGGTAATTTTTCTCTTTAATATCTCTCACCAAATTGATGACAACTATTTGTGATTTGAAAAATTCGAATATGAGATCTCACACTTTCTATACTCTTAAAGTAAATTAGAAGATCAATCAGATCATATCTAATTCGGCATTATAAAATATTATTTAGTATAATATTGATACAATTTTATATACATTAAGCTTCTTAATTAACGTACTTAATTAAGTCAGTGTACAAAGTCAATTACAAAAATGTTGCAAGTTAATTAACATATGGTCATACACGAAACATTGGTCTTACCAAAAGAAAAATAAAGGATTAGGTCATAATTTGTACGGTCATGGAATGGTACTTAATTTTATACATATAAAGGTAAGTAAGTGTGACAAAATACATGGTAATAAATTTTATTGTTTAGTGATACTGAAATTGTCTTTATAATTGAAAAGTCTCAAATTTAAATTCTATTAGAAGTTAAATTTATAAGAGAAAAAAAATATTAATTGATTTTCCATGAAATTATAGATACAAGAACGACTTTAGGCTCATAGGCGAATCCATGTACAAGGTTGTGGGGACAGTTACTTCCACTGAATAATTAAATTATTCATATATTTTAGTAATTAAATTGTTCCTCTTTATTCCTATGAAATTATAAATATAATCTCATTAATTTTGTGTGTGTATATATTGTTTGAATAATAAAATTTTCTAGATCCGTTGTTGAGTAGATTAATTAAATTTGTAATTATTTCCTTGTAAATTTAGGCCCTAGATCTAATTTTTTTTTTTTTTTTTTAGGAACAACTACTGTTTATAGTCAAAAGTAATTCATGTGCCATTATTCCCAATATTAATTATGAAGGCTATTAAGAATCCTTGATCAATGAAAAAAAAAATCATGATTAAAGAATAGCAATGCACACGCTCTTTAACTTTCTTTTCCCTTTCTTTTAAAGGAATGACTTGAAGTAATGGCCCTAATATTTCTTAATTAGAACAAGCATTATTAGACTATGATTATATATTTATATAAATTAAGCTTAAGTATAGTTAGAAGATTCTTTGAATTTGCAATAGAGAAATAGTGATGGACAGCTATAGTGGTAAGAGTTAGGAGCAGAATAAGTAGGTTAAATTAGAGAATAGACAAAACGAAATAAATAAAAATAGAATAGAGGGTCAAAAATGATTATGTGAAGTGGCGCATGGGAACCCCAATGGCCAAAGAAGAAAATAAAACATGGGGCGAGCAAAGGATTTGAGTTAGAGTTCTATTAGCACCGAAACCAATGAAAAAGAGATGGGTCAGGTTTATGGTAAGAATTTTAGAAAGGGTCACTAAAAATAAGTGGCAACTGGGGGCGGCTAATTGCCTACTTTTGGGGGTAAACTTAAATTGGCCTTTTGGTGAAGCTTTGAGCCAACTTTTATACAATTTTTTTTTTTTTTTTGGTTACTCTCCCTCTCTCTCTATTTTTCTTTGTTCAACATTGACAGACTTTTCTTTATTTGTTGGGAAAATTGTGAGCTACACTATTTTTGCATATATTAAATTAATCACAAATTAGTATTTCAAATTTTTTTTACAAATATATCTATTGTATTGTTGATTATAAAAATAAAAATATTACTTTTTATTCTCGTAATTTTTACATTGAAAGTGATATTTATACCAAAAAAAAAATCATTATTCATTAATTTTTATTAATTTTATTTCCTTTCAAATTTTGAACACAATATTAATTGGAACAGAAAGTACAATTCTTGCTCTGCTCCTGAGTCCTGACAATGTGGTGTGATACTGTGATGTGATTTCTCTACTGAAAAATAGCCATTAATTATTACTATTATATATTAATTAATAAATCTATAGATAGTTTTTTTTTTTTAATTTTAGAAAAACAAAAAAATTAATATACTGATTTTTTTTTCTTTCTTTTTATTTATTGATTAAAATCCCATATGTATGTTATTTTCTCCTTTGTCACGAGATTTTTGGTCCACTATTTAGATTGGTAGATCCCACAGCATTTACGTCTCTTCTTCAATTTTTTTTCTTCTTTTTTTCCTTTTTTTTTAAAGAAAATAATAATAATAAATAAATAAATGCCAAATGTATAAATATGATATTTTTTTTAGGCTGATATTCAAATGAGTTTTTAATTTTTTTTTGTCTCATTAGACCTTTAACTTTTATAAAATGACACATATAAAACCCTCCGTCTATATTTTATTAAACATACGTTAAAAAAATCTGATGTGACAGATGTATCTCATTACATGTACTTTATATTGATATGAAAGAATAATTTTTTAAAAATTGAAAGTAATTATATATGATAAACTAATCAAAGCAAAGAAAAATTTTTAAGTTTATATAATTTTCTTATGGGCCAAATATATAAATAGAATATGTCTTTTGGACTGATTAAATTAATTATTGGTGAAAATTTAAAATTCCATAACTTTTGAAAAATAATTTATAATTTTTGTCAAGTGATGTTAAAAATAAAAAATTAATATCTATGTACCTACGTATTAATTTTTTATTTTTATATAAATATTTTTGAAACTATTTAGAGAAAACTTAATATTTGTGAAATTCAAAATTAATTAATTAAAATATTACAAATTTAATTTAATATAAAATGACTCATAATTCTTATACATTAAAGTATAATTTATAAAAAAAATATATTCTTATATAAAATATTAAAATATTATTATATTTCATGTAATATAATTATTTTAATTTATTTTTTATACATAATTATAGAGAAAAATTATATATTCATTATAATTTGTTATTAATTTATTAAAATTATATTAAAAAAATTATATAAATATAAAAACTTTCATTTATTTTAATAAGTTATTATATCGAATTACTTTTAATTTTTTAAAAAATATTTTTTCATATCAATATAAAGCACAAGTAATGAAATTCATTTGTCACATTAAACTTTTTTAACGTCTGTTTAATGGAATATAGATGGAGAATTTTACATGTGCCATTTTGAAAAGATCAATGATCTAATGGGATAAAAAAAAATTAAAAACTCACTTGAATATCAACCCTAGAGGTGTCAAAAAGGGTATGACACGCAAACTCGATTCGCCAAATGTCACGACCCGACTCCATAGACACGTGATCAGCACTAGGATACGGGAAAGCTTAAGGCTTCCAGAATCCGTAATCAGCCTGACATGTCAAATCATCAAAGAATATACCATATAATCATAACTCAAGGGCTAAGACTCTACATGCTAACAGAACTTATATCAACATCATAATATATCAATCAATCACATCTCATCAGGTTTCTGTTCAGCAGACTATCTCATCATATCATAATACTGACAACTCACATAATTATACAATAATATATATACAAACAAAATCTACTGTAATTGCGGAGATTCTAGAATTTAATATTACATACAATAACATTTATTTACAAAATTCACTGCCGGAGGAGATGGCAGGAAAACTCAATAGTAGTAACTCATCCTGCAACCTGAAAAAAAAGTAGTGAGACAGGAATGAGCGCCTCAACTCAGTGAGTGATACCAACCAATATACAAACCTGGTGTCCTACTATCATTCTATCATTAATGCTCATGCAATGTGTCACATATACAAATTATCATATAATCTCATACAAAGATGGGAATCAGTCCATATGGATCATGCTAAACCTCGATATGGGGAGCCGACCCCCTAACTTGGCTCTCTATGTCCAACTGAAATTACTTTAAAAATCTAATACATAGGGTACCAGTTGTCTCTGGCCGAAGCCATGCAGCGATCCGATTGGCAGCAGCGAGCGATGAGCAAGCTCCTGAGCTGTCATACACCAGTCAAAGCTCATCCATCATATATCATATTCACATTCTTAGTGATCCCTGTGTCATCCTAATATCATCCAATATCCACAATAATTATGCAACACATAATTAATAAATCATTCACATACATATGCCAGAATGCTCAATAATTACTCATAGTGCATAATTATATAATATATATTCATACGGTAAATGTAGATACATGGAAAGAAGGAAAGTATATTAAAATCACTCACAACACAGGTGTTGAGAATCAAAGTCGATCACTGACTAGGACCTGGAGCTGCAGATGATGATCCTAGATGATCTAAAAAATAAAATATAAACAAATTATCAGGAATATAATTTAATTACAATTGATTATCTAAATTTATAACAATTCCGTTACGCTAAAATAAACCATTCTAACACCGAATTAATTATCAAGAATAAATTCCGGACTGTCGGACGCATTCACCGTAGAGTCGCTGAAAAAGTCATTGAAAAATATCAACAGTGTCGGATAGCGGCAAAATTGGTGTCAATAAATTCGTATCGAAGCGTGGATACCAAAAATATACACCATTCATTTTTCTCGCCGGAGGATTGCCGAAAAACGCGTCGGCAGATTCGAAATTACACCGAATATAAGCAAAAATTCAAACGTTCACCATAATTCACAAATGAGATACCGAATTGAAGCTTACGAGATAAGGAAACCAACGGTACAAGAATCGTTGGAAAACGGAGGTCAAAAAATCAACGAAATGAAGCTTGAAATATTCTGGCCGGCGGACGTCTAGGCGGCGCGTGCGGCGGCGGACAGTGATCGGGTTGATGCCGTTGGAAGCGTCTCCTCCCCCTCTTTCCAACAGTCCGGTGCATGTCAGATTCTGACGACCAGAAGGCAATGTTCGAAGCTATTTTTCCTTTCTCTCTCTCTCTCTCTTCTGTCCGTTCTGTCTCTTTCCTGTTTCTCTCTTTGTCCTTTTCTGTTTCTTTTCTTCTTTTTGTTCCTTGTCTTCTTCTTTTTAACTTTTAACTAACATATATATATATACATATATATAATTAAAATCTAAAAATTAATTTAAATAAATTTAACTTTTAAATAATTAAATTAATTAATTAATTAATTAACTTTACTAAAATAATTACCCAAAATTAATAAATTAAAATTCGAGGTATTACAATCTTCCCCCCTTAAAGAAATTCGTCCTCGAATTTAAATAAAAACAGTAATTCATAAAAATAATATACATTATTACATAAATGCTTAAAAACATTAAAAATATTACATTTCAAAATAAATTAACTAGCTCAAAACAAATAAGGGTATTTTGCTCTCATCTCGGCTTCTATTTCCCACGTACACTTTTCAGTAGTGTAATTACGCCATATAACTTTAACCGTAGGAATTTCCTTAGAATGAAGCCTGCGAATATGAAAATCCACTATAGCTACAGGAACTTCCTCATAAGACAGATTTTTACTAATCTGAATCTCTTGTGGCTGTAAAACATGAGAAGGATCAGAAATATACTTCCTCAACATAGAGATATGGAATACAGTATGAACATGTGAAAGGTCTGATGGCAAATCCAAACGATATGCAACTGTTCCAACTCACTCTAAAATCACATATGGACCAATGTACCTCGGTGCCAACTTCCCTTTCTTTCCAAATCTCATTACTCCTTTCATAGGAGAAACTTTCAAGAAAACCTTGGATCTGCGTAGCTCTTTTGCCTACTAAAGGCAATCTTCGGCCGCTTTCGAATTACAGGAACTCTTTCTGAAGTGATCTGAACCAAATCAGGTCCTGCTAACTATTTCTCTTCAATTTCCTCCCAACAAACTGAAGATTTGCATTTTCTGCCATACATAGCCTCATAATGAGTCATTTTAATACTGACATGATAGCTATTATTATAAGCAAACTCAATCAATGGCAAGTGCCAATCTCAATGACCTCCAAAGTCAAGTATACACATTCAAAGCATATCCTCCAATGTCTGAATTGTTCTTTCAGACTGTCCATCCGTCTAAGAGTGAAATGCTGTGCTGAAATCTAATCTTGTACCCAAGGCATCTTGTAAAGATTTCCAGAACTTGGAAGTAAACTGGGGTCCTCTATCTGACACAATAGAGACTAGAACTCCATGTAAACAAACTATCTTTTCCACATACAACCTTGCATACTTAGCAACAGAATAATTAACCTTAACAGGAATAAAGTGAGCCGATTTGGTTAATCGATCCACATAACCCATATAGAGTCATATCCTGCAACAGTCCTAGGCAATCCAGTCACAAAATCCATGGTGATCCTTTCCCATTTCCATTCAGGGATAGGAAGTGGTTGCAACAACCCAGAAGGTTTCTGATGTTCTAACTTTACTTGTTGACAAGTTAGGCATCTAGAAACAAATTCAGCAACATCTTTTTTTATGCCATTCCACCAATAAATAGTCTTCAAATCATAGTGCATTTTAGTGGAACCTAGGTGTATATTATACGCTGCAAGGTGTGCTTATTCCAATATCTCTTTTCTCAAATTATTTACATCAGGAATACATAAACGAGAACTGTATCGAAGTACTCCCTTATCATCAATCATAAAGTCTCGTGTACCGCCATTCTGTACCTCCTTCATAATCCTGCACAACTGTGAGTCCCGTTTCTGAGCTACCTTAATTCTTTCCACTAGAACTGAGCGAACTTTGAAATGTGCCATCAGTACTCCAGAACTGTGCACCTCCAACAGTAATCCTTCATCAAACAGTTCCTATAACTCTTTAACTATAAGTCTTTTCTCTACCACAATGTGAGTTAAACTACCAGAGGACTTCCTACTTAATGCATCATCTACAACATTTGCTTTACCAGGGTGGTAAAAAATAGTGCAGTCATAGTCTTTAAGAAGCTCCATCCATCTTCTTTGCCTCAAATTTAAGTCTCTCTGGTCAAAAATATATTTTAAGCTCTTGTGATCCGTGTAGATCTCACAAGTTTCACTGTACAAATAGTGCCTCCAAATCTTTAAGGCAAAAATTACTGCTGCCATTTCCAAATCATGGGTGGGGTAATTATGCTCATGTTTCTTTAACTGACGAGAGGCATAAACAATCACTTTACCATTTTACATCAAAACACACCCCATACCAACTCTCGAAGCATCACAGTAAACGGTGTAACCACCGATACCCGAAGGTAAAGTTAATACAGGAGCTGAGGTAAGGCAATCTTTAAGCCTTTGGAAACTATCTTCACATGCTTCTGTCCATTGAAACTTAACATTCTTCTGTGTCAACCGAGTCAAAGGAGCTGCTATCCTTAAAAAATCTTGAACAAAGCGGCGATAATAGCTTGCTAACCCAAGAAAACTGCGGATCTCGGTGACTGTAGTAGGTCTAAACCAATTTGTGACAGCTTCCACCTTTTTGGGGTCTACCATTATGTCATCCTTAGTAACAACATGTCCCAAAAAGGCTACACTGTCCATCCAAAATTCACATTTGAAAAATTTGACATAAAGCTGATAATTCCTCAAAGTCTGCAAAACCATCTCAAGTGTTGAGCATGTTCTTCAGGAGTCTTTGAATATACCAAAATGTCATCAATAAACACAATGACAAACCGACCTATGAATGATTTAAACATTTGATTCATCATATCCATAAACGCAGCAGGTGCATTAGTGAGCCCAAAAGACATCACAAGGAACTCATAATGTCCATACTGAGTTTTGAATGTTGTTTTAGGAATATCTTCCCTCCTAATCCTCAATTGATGATATCCCGATCGAAGATCAATTTTTGAAAAACATTTGGCACCTTGAAGCTGATCAAACAAATCATTAATTCGAGGAAGATGATATTTATTCTTTATAGTCACCTTATTCAATTGTCTGTAATCAATACATAGACGCATCGATCCATATTTCTTTTTCACAAACAACACCGGAGCACCCCAGGGAGAAGTACTGGGTTGAATAAAACCCTTATCTAAAAGATCTTGCAACTGTTCCTTGAGCTCCTTTAATTCTGTAGGTGTCATTCTATAAGGTGGCATGGATATAGGATATGTTCCCGGTCTACATCAATACATAATTTTATCTCCCTATCCGGAGGTAATCCTGAAAGTTCTTCAGGAAACACATCAGGAAATTCATTTACTATAGGCACATTCTCCACCTTTCCTACTTCTTTGGAAACGTCTCTGACAATAGCTAAATAACCTTGACAGCCACGACGTAACATCTTTCTGGCACTGATAGCTGAAACAAGGTTATAGGGAGCAACACTTATGTCTCCCTTGAAAGAGAACTCTGTATCACCACGGATATGAAAAATAACTTCCTTGTTATGACAATCGAAGGAAGCATAATGGGTCAACAACTAGTCCATACCCAAAATTACATCAAAATCCACCACATCAAGCATAATTAAATCGATAGGAAGAATCCTTCCCTCAACTTGATCTGAACATGCAGAAAAAACTGTGTCCACTAACAAGGAATCACTCATAGGAGTGGCAACTGATAATGGGCACTCAAGACTAACAGGCATTATATTAATTTTTACTGCAAAACTAAGGGATATAAAAGAATGCGTAGCACCCGGATCCAAAAATATACGAGCCTCTAATGAACAAACAAAAAGAATACCTGCTACTACTGCATTCGAAGCCTGAGCGTCCTGATGGGTGAGTGTGAAAACCTACCCTGATTCTGATTCTGTCCTCTACCAGCATACCCAAAACTCTGCCCCTGACTCTGTCCTCTACCTCTGCCCCCAAAACCACGGCTTTACTGGCCACTAAATCGTCCTCTAGACTGAGATGGAGTGGAGGTGTGCATAGGCTGAGCTACACTAGCCATAGTGTTCTGAGAAAAAGTTCTCTGACCACCTGTAACAGGGCAATCTTTAGCAAAGTGACCCGGCTGGCCACATCCATAACATACATTCAGTCTCTGCAAACACTGCCCTCGATGAGCTTTACCATATCTACCACAAACTGAGGTACCTGAACTCAAACTACTATAACTGGATCCTCCACTACTACCACTATAACCTAAATCCACCTTTACCTCTATTTTTGTTCCTTGGTTGTGAGAACCCTGTGAGTCAGTAGAGTAAGTCCCCATAGTGAAAGTACCAGCAGAACCGACAAACTCAAATGTACCCTGGCCCTCGCCTCTATTTTTCCTTTTAGCCTTTTTCTCTTCCTCTACAGTAAATTCAATATCCCGAGCATCATCAACTATCTCACTAAAAGGACGACCCTGACGTCCGCTAAGTAGAGATTTATAATCTTCACCCAAAGTTATGACATATCGAAATTTCTTGGATTCCTCATCCGGCACAGCAGTAGGCACAAATCTACACAAGCCTAAGAAAGTATTAGTAAATTCTGCTACATAAATGTGCTCACCTTTCCTCAGACTCTCAAGCTCAATCATCTTCCTATGAACAAATCCAGGAGGAACAAACCAAGTCAAGAACTCCCTACTAAAATCATCCCAAGTCATCTCCTGGTATCTGCGCAGAATATAATTCTTATATCATGTCTGGGCCGGTCCCTCTAGCTTACGGCTAGTAAAATAAATAGATCTCGTATCTGAACAACCCAACTCCAGACAAATTTCTCTGATATTATCCAAGAAATCATAAGCTTGTTCCTCTTCACCATAGAAAATAGGGGGATTATGCTTAATGAATCTCTCCAAAGACACTGTAGGAGCTACAGGTGCAGCAGGTAGAGCTGCTGGATGAATAACTCTAGTCACATCAGCCATAATCCTCCGAAATTCAGCTAGTACGGCATCCACCCCAGTAGGAACCTCATCACCAACCTGCCTACGTCTACCTCTACGACTAGGGGTTGGTGCCACTAGGCCTGTGGAGCCCTCCTCCTCTGGAGCTACATACTCCTCAGCAGCAACAACTTGCTCTCTTGCAGCTGCTCTTCTATCTCTGGTACTCATTATACTGAAAAATGACAAAATAATTTATCAAATAGAAAAAGACAATTCACTGATAATATAATCACATACACTCATGTACACCAATAAGTAACCATTAAAGTATCGCAGAAACTAAAAGCAACTGAAACATAGAAAGACATATTGGAATCCTATGTTTCGCAATTACAGTTCCCTAGGAAAATGAGCCAAAAGCTCTGATACTAACTTTGTCACGACCTGACTCCATAGGCACATAACCGGCACTAGGGTACGAGAAAGCTTAAGGCTTCCAGAACCCGTAGTCAGTCTGACATGTCAAATTATCAAATAATATACCATAGAATCATAACTCAAGGGCTAAGGGCCCACATGCTAACAGAATCTGTATCAAGATCATAATATATCAATCAATCACATCTCATCAGGTTCCTGTTCAGCAGACTATCTCATCATGTCATAATACTGACAACTCACATAATTATACAATAATATAGATATAAACAAAATCTACTGTAATTGCGGAGATTCTAGAATTTAATATTACACACAACAACATTTATTTACAAAATCCACTGCCAGAGGAGATGGCAGGGAAACTCAATAGTAGTAACTCATCCTGCAACCTGAAAAAAAAGTAGTGAGACAGGAATGAGCGCCTCAACTCAGTGAGTGATACCAACCAATATACAAACCTGGTGTCCTAATGTCATTCTATCATTAATGCTCATGCAACGTGTCACATATACAAATTATC